>PVJI01027584.1:0-17510 GCA_004026765.1 Micronycteris hirsuta
AAAACCAAAGGAAATTAAACAGAACAAGCAGAAAGAAGGAAATAATAAATATTAGAGTAGAAATAAATAAATCAGACTTTTTTTAAATAGGGAAAATAATCAATGTAACTTAAAGTTGGTTCTTTAAATAGATCAACAAAATTGATGAACATTATCTAGACTGGTCAGACAAAATAGAAACAGACTCATAGATAGAGAAAACAAACTAATGGCTGCCAGAGGGCAGGGGATTTGGGGGTTTGGATGAAAGAAGTCAAGGGATTAAGAAGTTCAAATTGGTAGTTACAGACTAGTCACAAGGATGTAAAATACAGCATAGGTAATATGGTCAGTAATACTGTAATAACTATGCATGGTACCAGATAGGCGCTTGAAATATCTGGGGATCATTTTGTAAAGTATATGATTGTCTAACCACTATGCTATACTCCTGAAACTAATACAAAATAATATCGAATGCAAACTGTAACTGAAAAATTAAAATAAAAGAGAAGACTGAAACTAGTAAAATAAGTAAAAGAAGAATCATTACTACCAACCTTATAAGGGAATACTATGAACAAGTGTACACTAACAAATTAGAAAGCCTAAATAAAATGGAAAAATTCCTAGAAAGATAAGAACTACCAAAAAATTCACTAAAAAATAGAAAATCTAAATAGAACTATAACAAGAAAAGAGATTGAATTAATAATCAAAAAGACTATCCACAATGAAGAGCACAAGCCAACATGGCTTTACGGGTAAATTCTACCAAACATTTGGAAAAGAATGAACACCAATCCTTGACAAGCACCTCTAACCATTAGAAGAGGAGAGAATATTTTCAAACACATTTTATTAAGCTAATATTATCCTCATAGCAAAATCAAAGACCACAAGAGAAAAGAAAAACACATAACAATATCTCAGTAAACAGACACAGCAATCTTCCAGAAAATAATACCAGATTAAATTCAGCACCATATAAAAAGGAGTATATACCATGATTATGTGTGATTTATTCTAGGAATGCAAGATTGGTTCAATTTATGAAAGTCAATGTAGTAATATACCATATAAAAAAAGACAAATACTGTATGTTCATATCAATAAATGTAGAAAAGACAATTGGCAGAATTAAATATCAAAATAAAAATAAAAACAAACAAACAAACTAGGACTATAAAGGAGCTCCCTCAAGCTGATAAAGGGTATCTATTAAAAACCCACATCATTCTTAATGGTGAGAGACTGAAACCTTTCCACTTAGATTAGGAACACACTACTTCCATTGACACTGTACTGGAAGCTCTAACCAGGGTAATTAGGTGAGGATAAAATAAAATTAAATAAAATTAAATAAAATTAAATTAAATTATATAAAAACATCCAGATTGAAAAGGAAGAAGTCAAATAATCTCTATTTGCAGCAGGCATCATCTTGTATACAAAAAGAAAAAAAAAAAGACTAAGGAAACAAACAAACAAAAGTCCCTAGTAGACTAATAAATTCAGCAAGGAAACAAAACTATTTTTCGAGTGCTGATTTGATATTTATTTATTTATTTATTTATTTATTTATTTATTTATTGTTGTTCAAGTACCATAGTATCCATTTTCACCCCACCTTGGCTCCCTACTCCCCACTCGACCTATCCCCACCTCCCACCCTTGAACCCACCCCCTTTGGCTTTGTCCATGTGTACTTATTATATTTATGTTCCTTGATGGGCCTTCCCCAGTTTTCCCCCATTATCCCTCTCCCCCTCCCCGTCTAGTTACTGTCAATTTGTTCTTTAATTCAAGGTTTCTAGATATATTTTAAAAATCATTTATAATAGTATATAAAATAATAAAATACTTAGAAATAAACATAACAAAAGAAGTATGAAACTTATATTCTGAAAACAAAAATCCATTTTTGAAAAATATTAAAGACCTTAATAAAAGGAAAAACATTCCATATTTATGGTTGGGATACACCCTACCAAAATCCAAGCTGCTTTCTTCTTTTTCAGTATTGATAAGTTGATTCTAAAATTCATAGGAAAACGCAAGGATATCAGAATAGTCAAAACAATCGTGAAAAAGAACAAAGTTGGAAAACCCACACTTCCTAATTTCAAACTTACTAAGAATCTACTGTAATCAAGATAGTGTGGTTGTGGCATGAGGACAGACACATAGATCAATGGAATAAATTGAAGAGTAAAAAATAAAGTGTTATATTCATAACTGATTTTTAATAGGCTACCAATATAATTCACTGAGGGAAAGAAAGGTCTTTTTAATATATGGTGCTATAATAAGTGAATATTCACATGCAAAATAATAAAGTTATATTCCTACCTTATACTATGTATAAAACTTAACTCAAAATGAAGCAAACACCTAAATGTAATAGTTAAAACTATAAAAATCTTAAAAGAAAATACAGTAGTAAGTCTTCACGTCCTTGGATTTGGAAAACTATTATGTCAAATCTTGGCATGACACCAAAAAGATGGAAAAACAGAAGAAAATTAAATTGGACTTCATCAACATTAAAACTTTTTTGCTTCAAAAAATATCATCAAGAAAATGAAAAGACAACTCACAGAATAGTGTAAAACACTTGCAAATCATATATCTGATGAGGAAGTTGTATCCAAAAAATATAGGAACTCTAACAACTCAAAAATAAAAAAATAACCCAATAAAAATATAAGCAAAAAATTTAAGTAGACATTTCTCCAAAGAAGATATATGAAAGTCCAATAAGGCATGTAAAAGATGATCAACATCATTAGTCATTAAGGAAATGCAAATCAAAATCACAAGGAGGTACTCTCTTCACACCCACTAGGATAACTATAATCTAAAAGACTGACAATAACAAATGTTGGCAAGAATGTGGACAAATTGGCACCCTCATACCTTGCTGGTAGGAATAGAAAATGGTACAGGCACTGTGGGGAAAAGTTTGGGGTTCCTCAAATATTTACAAATAGAGTTACCATGTGACCCAGCAGTTCCACTCCTAGGTATATACCTAAGAGAAGTGATAAATACACAGACAGAAAGTAGATTAGTAGGTTCAAAGGCTGGGGAGAGAGCGGAATGGGGTATAACTGCTAATAGGTATAGGATTTCCTTTTGGAGTGACAAAAATGCTCCAGAATTAGAGAGCAGTGATAGTTTTACAACTCTGTTACTATACTAAAAAAAAACTGGATTATACATTTCAGGAAAATAAAAAATGAAATTTAAAGAAAAGAAATAAAAGAATGACCATGGTGACATTATACAAGTGACATTTGGAGAAACCAGAAATATTTAGTCCAGAGAAAAGTAAAGACTTACTGAAGACATGACCACTGTCTAAAACACTTTAAAATCATTGTGTAGATATATTAATATATTTTCTAATCATCTCCGAAGGTATTATATAAAGGAGCCTGATACCTCCTGTATTTGGGTTCCATGATACTTCTTTATGCAGACTTACCAACAGCTCAAAACCCACCAGCACCAAACTCAAATTTCTATACATCCAACCACTTTAAATACTGATCAAATAAGCATATTTTTAGTCATACCTTGCAAAACTGCTCCTAACACTTGCTAGACATAGTGAACACAAACTCTGGTGCTATTTAAAAAAATCCCAAGCCTCTACCAACCTTTGAAACTCTGACCCAGAAACTCCCCATCTTGCTACAGAGTGACATCACCTAGACACATAATACCTCTCTCTAATTCTCCTCCCTCCCTGGAGTTCTCTTTCCTTCTTCCCCTTTCGTGTGGCGATCCTGCCTCAAGCTGACTCTAGAAGGTCAGCTGTGAGGGGCTTTCCTTCTCATGCAACCTGCCCAAGAGCCACCCAAACAAAGCACATTCATGTTCCTTCTTTGATCTGTCCCCAAATCCTTCAACTCACCACAAAGGGGTTATGTCCTTTGATTGAAACCATATTTTGACTCAATATAAAAGAACAACTAATAGTAAAAGGTAGTCAAATACAAATACATAGTGATTTGTCTGTCCTAATAAGTATTCATGCTTTGGTGGACAACTGCAGCATCTTTAGAGCAGAGATGCTCTAAAAAACAAATAACAACTAGATAAATGATTTGGACTAGAAAAATGTTTGTATAACTCCCAACCTGATTTTTTCATCCTAGAAAATAAGTCTTGACCAAAATACTTTGCAGTTTGGAATGGTTATTGCACCAGTAGACCCAAATAGTTCAATTTAACTATAGTCTACAATTTATTTTCCTACTAGAAAATTAGGAAGATCAAATAGTTGAAAAATGACAAAGTATAATTCACCAATTATTATTACAAGTTTCTATTAATAATGCTAAACTTCACGAAGAGAACATTGGTGATTTCTAATAATTTGTTAGTATAAAATAGTATTAGAGTTCCAATGATAATGGTAAAAGCTACATTTAGTAAATGTAAATAAATACTATGAGCCTATTAAAGACACAATAATCAGCTACCAATGTTAGTTAATTACACAAATTTTTTATTATATAAAATAATTTATCCTGGCTGGGAGGCCCAGTTGATTGGAGCATCATCTTGTACACCAAAAGGTTGCAGGTTGGATTCCTGGTCAGGGCATATACCTAGGATGTGGGTTCAATCCCCAGTAGGGGCATGTACAGAAAGCAACCAATGTTTCTCTCTCACATTGATGTTTCTCTCTCTCTTTCTCCCTATCTTTCTCTCTCTCTTTTCCTCTCTTTATAAAATCAATGAACATTTACTCAGATGAGGATTAAACAAAATATATTTGGGATTTGAAACAGAAAGCAAAGACCATGATAACTTTTAAATAAAATAATTGTTAAATACTCACTGCATATTTTAACAAGAGAGTAAGAAGATAAAGACAATTTTCAGTTGCTTACATAAAAACATATTCCTAACTTCCCGGATAGAGTCAATGTAGGAATTTGAAGGAAGATACTCAGGGTCTTTCATAAATTTAAGCATTTTATTACTACAGTAAAGTTTGTTACCTTGTAGATCTGAAAAGATTACTTGGATACTGGTAAACTACCACTTTAATATTTTTGACCCTTCCTGCAGAGAAAAATTCTGTGATTTAATGTAGATGCTGACAGTCAAAGCTCTGAATCTTATATTTAATTTTTAGGCTATAGTACCAACTTTAATTATAAAAAATCTAATGGAAACCTTCAGTGATTTGAAACTGAAAACTTGGCCTGATTTGTGTTAGATTTAACAGTCTAATTAAGCTCAATCCACCTTACAAAAGTGAGGCATAGGACATAATTAATCATTGTAAAGAACGTTTTAAAATACCAAGTGCTACAGAAATGTCAAATAGTAAGGTTAAGTACTACAAAAATTAACTATTAAATAAAAATTTAATTTTCTTTGAAAACAAAGTACTCAATAGCAAAAATCTATTTTTCCTAAATTGTAGATAGTTGTAGTCATTACTGCTGTTACAGAATTTTAACAAGGTCATTTAACTGTAGAACTAATAGGCATTATCACAACATCATTGTAAGACTAAGAACACAAAGAAATATAAGCAAAGTTGCAGAATATTAGCTTAGAAATAAACACTGGATTACCTCTTATCTTCTGTCTAACCCTGTATATGTAATATTGTATATTTTTATCTGTTTCTTTGAGCACATTTTTAACTCTGTCATATTCTTACAATGGCCATGTTCAATAATACATGACTTCAGGAAGAATCAGGAAAGTAATATATAAAGTAGCTGTGCAATGCATATTCTGCTTTCTTAAATAACAAAAGCATGGGTGAGGTACATCAGATACCAATAAACCAAATTCAGTGGCTTGTAACACAGTGCAAAATTGTCATTAGTCAGATTTACCTTCTTAGAAAAAGAAGAGATAACTTGAATTTGTGCCTTTAATTTGGGATAAGCATCAGTAATGGCCAGGTAGGTTTATAAGGATGTATATAATTTGAGCCTTTGCTATTCAGGTAGGCTCTGATGATGGAAAAGGCAGAAGCAACTAACTAGCAAAGCCATATTTGCCTTTTATTTTAATACTATAAGCTTACTAAAATAATATTAGCACAAACATACAAAACTTCTTTACAAAAAAGATTCTAGAATTTGAGATACCATTTTGAAATAAGAATGAGTGCCAAGAAATATCCTAGAATGTTGCAAGAGTTTCTTTGTCTGCTTATTTTCATCGCTACCTCAAAGATTCTCTTCATATCTGAAACAATTCAAGTACTGCCCTACTCAGCAGTAGGACATTGCTAACCTTGCTCAGAAGCTGGCAGTGTTAGTTTTTCATTATCTAAACTGATAACCTCAACTTCATCACTATAGGTTTCACTGGAGTAATATTCAAACTATTTAACGACTATTACGGTCATTACACAATACCGAACAATCAGAACAAATGCTGGACACAGTGCTACAGCACAGCCCTGGAGGTCCTCTGTAGCTCCTGGGAGTCCTCTTTAGTTGGAAAAAATTTCTGACTTCTGACAGTGGGGCAGGGACTAGCAGGGGTGGTTAAGTAGGGATTTGAGTGGTTCTGGCAGTGGTTGGCTATTTACCCATAATTTAGATACAAACGAACAATAAAATAAACAAAAATAGTGATATGGCATATTGTTAATATAAAAAGAATGGTTTGCATGGCATCGATGCAATCTGGTAGCCAAGGAGAGTGGACTGGAATGCACATGTGTGAACAATGACGACTTCACTGTACTAGTCAGTGAGGGTGGTAGACACTGTTGAGTTACCATGTGTACTGTGTGGCCATCACATTCAAAATGACTGAGCGAGTAGAGCAATGAATCTGCATCAAATTTTTCGTTAAGCTTGAATATTCCTCCGTGGAAACTATTTGGATAATTCAGAAAGCCACAGCTATGTGCAACTTCATCAGCTATGTGCAACTTGATTAGCAGCTTCATCAAGACAACATGCCCACTCACACATCATGTCTTGTACAGAGTTTTTCACAAAACACCAAAGCACTCAGGTGATTCAGCTTCTCTACAGCTCCCCTATAGATCTGGTGCCCTGTCACTTCTGGCTTTTTCCCAAACTAAAATCACCTTTGAAAGGGAAGAGATTTCAGAGCATCGGTAAGATTCAGAAAAATATGGCAGGGCAGCTGATGGTGGATGGGAGAACTGTGTAGGTCCCAAAGTGCCTACTTTGAAGGGGACTGAGATGTCATTGTCCTATGTACAATATTTCTTGTACCTTGTATCTTCTTCAATAAATGTCTCTATTTTTCATAGTACATGGATGGATACTTTCTGGACAGATCTCATATTAAGGGGACTTGGCAGATGTGACTAAATTGAGACCCCTGAAGAGGAGAGATTATCCTGAATTATCAGAGTGGGTCAAATCTAATCACGTGGTCTTTACAGGTGGAGAACCTTTCCTGGATCTGGTCAGAGGAAGATGCAACTACAAAAGAAGGGTCAGAGAGATGCTACATCGCTGGCTCTGAAGACAAAGGAAGATAACCATGAAGCAAGAAATGTGGAGGCTACTAAGGTAGAAAAGACAAGAAAACACTTTCTCCTAGAGCCTCAAAAAACGAATGTACCTAGATTACAAACTTGTGTTGTTTTAAACAACTAAGTTAGTCATAATTTCTTAGAACACCAACAGAGAGCTAATATAATCACTATAGCTGGTGCTTTAGAAACATCTCAGTTAATCCTTAACATAATCCAATGAGGTAGGAATTATAATTGTTATTAATTTAAATATGAATTACCAGGATTTATGCAGGTTCGTAACATTTTGAAAGTTATACAACTTGTAAATATCAAGCCAGAATTTGAACTTGGGTATATCTGACTCCATTTCTGTGTTCTTGACTTGATGCTTCATGACTTTTTGCTCCTATGCCAGGTACTTTGGAGGATAACAGAAAATAGAGTCTAGGTCTTTCATTGTCTGTTGTAATGAGTAGGTTTGAGTTCTGTAACTCAAATCTCTGATATATTTTCCTCATTTTTGCAGGAATTTTCCCCATCATGAAGTCCTCATAGGAAGCAAAACAAGGATTAATTCAACCTTGACTTTAGAAACAATACCTTATATATTTATCACAAACTGCATTTTTATTTTTTATTTTTTTAAAGATTGTATTTATTTATTTTCAGACAGAAGGGAAGGGAGGGAGAAACAGAGGGAGAGAAACATCAATGTGTGGTTGCCTCTCACATTGCCCCCACTGGGGACCTGGCCTGCAACCCAGGCATGTGCCCTGACTGGGAATCGATCCAGGACCCTTTGGTTCCCAGCCTGCCCTCAATCCACTGAGCTACACCAGCCAGGGGTGCATTTTTATTTCTTATCAACATGTCCACAGGAAGAATGGAATACCTAGAAAAGACCCAGGAAATTGATAAGGAACATATATGCCTAGAGAAACTTGGGCAGTTGAATATGCACCTGAGGACACTTACAAGATGAAATATGTGATCTTTTCTGCTTCATTCCACCATTTAAAAATATTCTTAAAATTATGAATTCTTTCAGACATACAAAAGAGAAAAGTTTGTTTATAAGGCATGTATTTAAGCACAGCCTTGTTAAATCCATTTAGGAGTTTCCTGGGTCATAGCTCAGCTCCAGGCCTGAGACTTAGATATGCTTTATTTAAATTGCAGTTTCCTCATTATCTTGGATGCCTACTGCTCAGTATGCTTTAGTAGCAGCACTAATTGCTCACAATGATTGGAATCCAACACTTTTCTATATCACTTGCCCTTCCCCCAGTCTCTATCCATTCAAATGTCTTGCTGCTCAATACCTTAGCATTGTTAAAATGGATTATTATACTCTATACCTTCCCTTTGGGAGCTTTCTGGAATAGAATTTGGGCTATTTCTACCTTGCTTTCCTTATCTGTAAAATCAGGAGAATGGAGCTGATATCTATCCTTAATAAATCTTTTACTTATTTCCTTTGCAATATTTTAATCTGGCTCATGTTTAAATATTTTATTCACAAAAATACAAATGGCTACATTATAGGATTACTAGAAATAGGGATATTTTCCAGACTTAGAATTCATACAAGGTTCTCTTGTTGCCTGACTTTCTAAGAGATCAAAGTACTACAAAGATGTCTTTATCTTTTGTTCTACGATATAAGTCAGAAATCTTGTCAAGAGCCTTGCCACCCAGTAAGATGGGCAAGAGAAAGGCCTCCATCAGAGAGAAGCTTAGCAGAGCTCCCATTGGGTTATCAGCAGGAGGGCCCCTTTTGTCTGTTTCCAGAATATTGTCTGAGGGACCACTGGGGAATAGGTTAGATGTTCTGCTGTGGAATACAGGACAGATGGAATCTGTCCTTAGTTACAGGGCAAATGGACACCAGCTTTCACCTCAGGAGAGGGTCAAGTAGAGAAAATGGCATTCATTTTGGAGAAAGCAGCTGTATTACTTGAATATAATAACTATGAATAAAGCCAGCATTTCTATGCTTAATGATGGTATATATGCTTCATGTTTAGGCATTTGATTTTTTAATATAAAGCATTTGAAATACTTTATCCAGGAATTAATCAAACCAGAAAGCAGGTAGAGTCTGAAATTCTGCAAACTCTTTAAAAAAATAATTAGTTCTCAATTTGATCTCTAGCCCCAAACAAAATAACATAAAAAAATAATGCCAGAGAATTCTCCACATTTTTATACTTTGAGATCTATATTCAATTTCATCCTGTAAAATATAAAGAGTGTTTCCAGCTGGTTAAACCTTCAAAGCAATGAATCCTGAAAAATGCCTCTTCGGAGAAGAATGCCACACACAGAACAATAATGTAAATATAAATACAATTAAAGCAATATGACCCAGTAACCCCAGATTAGTGTAGGAGGTCTGAGCTATCCTCTAGTCAATGTTACTGATTTATTTAAACATGGACAATGATCTTAAGTAAAATATCTACTTTAATAGTACCTCCCATTTTATGAAATAATAATGAGGATTATTTTTCTTTCTATTTTTTAAGAATGTGCTTAAAACTTAATGATCCAAAATTTGCAGCGCTTGTGTATCTTATAACAAGGCAAATAACCACCTGCTAGGTGTTACATAAGTTAAACAATGATTTTCAAAAAAATAGTCCATGGAACACCTGCCTCAGAACAGTTGAGGGTGATTGTTAAGCTTTTTGAGATCTACCTAGATCTATCAACTCAAAATATTTTGGGAATTAAGTCCAGGAATCTTAACTATCCAAAAGCACCTTAGATGATCTTTATCTAAGATGATCTTGATCTTATTCTAAAGTCTAGAAGTTACTGAACAAGATTTTGATAAATCAAGGAGGATTTTTAAGATCACTAATTCTAGGATTTTATGACCAAACTAGAAATAGAGCCATATACTAAATAAGCCATGTGGTATTAAATTAGTAGTATTATCTTTGTGAGCAGAATAATTAAAATATATGAGTAGATTTAGGCAATTTACTATCTTCATAAGAACGTATGGATAGTAACAGATGAAGTCAAAACAGGCTTTTTATATTCAGTTTTAAGTAGATTGAGCAAAATTAAATGAATCAGGAAACTTAATCAGGTTTTAGTCATCTGCTTACTCTCTTCCACTTAAGTCAAAATTTAGAAGCAGGAGTTCTGGTTTCCTTCATCTTTAAAAATACCTAAACATCAACTTTTAGAAATTCTGGATATCTAGTGATTACAATTAGAGGCAAACAATATTCATTTCTAATGTCTGAAAAGATTAAAAGAAGATACCGAGACATGTTAAACTCCTCTCCATAAGACCAAGATCTGAATCTCACTCTCCTAGAAAACAGGTTTATTAGACATCTGAACAAAGTCTTATTTTGCTCAAGTCAAAGACTTTCACTGAAACTCTGACTTGATGAGTAGTTCATCTGTTCAAAAATCTAAGAGCAAGCTCTTCCTTAGGTGAAGAAAGGTAGAGACCCACTTATCCTTAGCATAACCCCAGTGGGTCTGAGGCTGGCAAAGGAACTTCTCCTAACTAGAGGCATTGAGCTTCTGTGGGTGTATTAAAACCAAGAAGAATAAAAAATCATGAGCCTTGTGACAGATAATATGTTGTTTGAAAAAATAACTTGTCTTCTTTCTAAAACAACTTATATTCAACAGGCACCATATTGAATATAATGGTGACTCCTCAAATGGGGGTGACTCTTTTTAACCCCCAGGCTAAGAGGAAAAGGGTACTAATCTCTCTTTTTATATGATATTCAGCAAAATCAAAAAGCGAAAAACAGCACTGGCTGGTGTGGCTCAGTGGATTGAGTACCAGCCTTTGTGAACCAAAGTGTGGCTGGTTCGATTCCCAGTCAGGGCACATGCCTGGGTTGCAGGCCAGGCCCCAGTGGGGACCACATGTGAGGCAACCACACATTGATGTTTCTCTCCCTCTCTTCTCCCTCCCTTCCCCTCTCTAAAAATAAATAAAATCTTAAAAAAAAAAAAAAAAACAAGGATAGATTCCAGAGGCAGTAAGAATAATTGCCTGAAACAACAGAAAGAATTACATATTTTTAACTCCAAGAATATACACTAAAATTTTAATAGTGAATATCTTAGGGTGCTAAGATAGCGGTGCTTTTTATTTTCTTTGTTAAAATTTTCTGTGTGTTCCCAAATTTTACAACAAAGCTAAACTATTTTTCTTATTTAAAAATAGAGCTGTGAAAAGTAGGAATTGAAAAGATGATCAGTTATTCAGAACAAGACATCTCTGTGAGTTTTTTTTTTTTTAAGAATATCAGGTAAGTATCAGGATCCAAAGGAGGCAAGGGACTAAACATCAATAAGGAACAGGAGGGAAAATGATATGGGGCAGTGGAGACTGATAGCAAAGGTGGAGCGTCAGTGCTAGCAGGTATGCTTTTTGATGTTCCCTTCAGTATTCAAAGGCCCAGAGAATGGTACATACACCTCAGGGCTTACTGGTGAAAGTGAAGTGGAAGAAATAAAAACTTTGAGTAATTTAGCACATTATTTTAGAAGGCTATTACCCAAAGAATACAATAAATTATCCTCACACAGATGCATTTTAGCATAGTTCAAGAACATCTGGAAATATAGTATATTTGTATCACAAAAGATGCTAGAAGAGAAAATAATTCAAGAGCACCAAGTACTAAGAGCTATGTCAATTATGCCATAGCTGGTTATGGAGAAATAAGGGGAAAGGATCAGCAAGTGAGTCCTTCATATGCTTAGATTTTCATTTGTTTATTTTTTTTAGAAGATGTGTTAAGGATGGACTGAACTTTGGATAAATGCTGCAAAAGATTGACACGATCTTTAAGTTGGTATCAGGATAAAATATAGAACAAATAAGACTTGGTAGACAAATATTTAAAGTAACAGTTTATAAAGGAAAGAGGGATAGTGAGAGAACGCAAAGAAATTTTCACTGCTAATAAGATGATGGCTCACGTATTTTGACGGGTACTCCCACTACAATGCAATAAAATATACCCTTGTTCCTTCTCCTTTCCTTGATTCCTTTCTTTTGAATTCATTTTTTATTGTTTCATTTTCCTGTACATAGTCTCTATTATTCATCTTTTTACTATTACTTTAGATGTTTCCCTAAAGTTTACAACATCTATCCTTAACTTATCCAAATCTAGCATATATTCTCTTCCCAGACAATTCAGAGAGTAAAATACACACTTAACTCCCTTACCAGTTTAAATTTTATCATATTTTAATAGAATATTATTATTATTGTTTAGTACAATCAATGTTCACTTATATTTACCTATGTTTAATGTTTCTCCTCCTTTCATTATTTCCTTTATCTCCACACTTCCACTCGTCATCTTTTTCCTGTTGCTTGAAGAACCTTGTTAATATTTTCTTTAGTACTGCTCCGATACTGATGAATTTTCTGTTTTTCCTGTTGTGAAAATGTGTTTATCTCACTTAATTTTAGGAATATACAACATTCCAAGTCAGCACTTTCTGTCTTTTGGCATTTTGCAGATGTCATTACGTGGACTTCTGGCTTCCATCCTGTAGGACAACAAGTCAACTGTCGGTACTGCAGTGGCTCCTTCGATGATGTTTTTCTCTGCGTGCTTTCAAGATTTTGTCTTTGCATTTGCTTTCCATCCATTATACTAGTGCATGCCTAGTTATGATTTTTCTTCATGTGTATCTTACTTAGGGTGAATAACTTCCAAAATCTGTGGTTTGATGTTTCTCGTCAGTATCCTCAGCTATAATTTCTTCAAATACTATTTTTAGTCCATTCTCTCTCCTCTTCCTCTAGGACTTCAATTGCACCTATGGTGTACATTCTCATTGTATGCTCCATGTTTCCTAAGGTCTTCCCTACACTGTTCCTCTTTTGTGTCTTCACACTACATGCTAGGTACCTTCTGACCTAACTTCTAGTTCACTAATTTTTCCCAGCTTTTTAATCTGCCCTTAGATCTAAATATGGGGCTCTCCATATTTAATTCGGTTGTTGTACTTTTCTGTTTAGGCTTATTCACTTGATTCTTTTTTCTAGTTTCCATTTTTATGCTGAAATTTTTAATCTTGTTATTTAATTCACTGAACATACTAGGCAGTTACTTAAAGTCTTTCTCTGATTGTAATTTCCCTGTTTAACATATACATGTAATAGTCCAAACATACTTTTTATGAGCCTTTTAAAGCATGTTGTGGAAATCCCACTTCTAGCCATTAAAGCAAAGCTTATTTCAAACTAACCCTCTTGCTGAGACTAACCCTAAGACACTATGACAGAAAACAAGCAAACAAATAAAAAACCTAATTGTTTGAAGGCCTTGGAGAGCAAGCAAAGCAACCAGGACTTGAGGGACTAAGATCCCAAGAAAAAAAATTTTCACGGAGTGAATGCTCTAATCACCACATTTTTTCCCTTTCAAGGTATTTGCAAGTTTGTATAACAGGAGATAGAGGTCAAACAAAATATTTAATCCAGAGCCCAGATTGGACCTGAGGAGGCAAAAACTGGTGTTCAGTGCTACTAAGGAAGGCAGAACCTGAGGGACTAAGATACAAAAACAGAATTAAAAAGAAGTCAGCTAACCTTCAGTAAGGACTTTTCCCAATGGCAGTTCTAACTTCTAAATTACACATGTATAAAGCAAAATTAATCAGCAATATATAAAGTGGTAATTTATTAGAAAAGTTGGGTTTGTTCCAGAAGTACAAAATGTTTAATATTAAAAATAACTCAACATAGTTCACCATGTTAATAAAATATAGTATAAAAATCATATCATCATTCTAGTAATGTACCAATGTAGAAAAAGTATTTGATAATTTCAACTCCTGGATAGTTCAGTTAGTTGTCCCTATTTGCCAAGATCTGATCTCCGGTCAGGGCACATACAAGAATCAACCAATGAATGCATAAATAAGAAAGACAATAAACCGATGTTTCTCTCTCTCTCTCCCTCCCTCCCTTCCTCTCTCTCTCTCTCAAATCAAATTTTAAAAATTCAACTCCTTCATGACAAAAGCTTAATAAGCAAATAAGAAGAAAATTTCCTTAATATAACAAATTTATCTACAAAAGACTTTCATCAAACATCATACTTAATGATGAAATATTAAAGGCTTTCCCACTGAAATGTAAAAAAGTATGTCTGCTACCTTTCTATGAAAATTCTATTCAATATTGTACTTGAATTCCTAACTAGTGTAATTAAGAGAAAAAACAAATCGAAGGTTTGAGAATCAGAAAGAAAGAAAGAAACATATTATTATTCAGAGATGACAAAATTATGTATATAAGAACCCTAAAAGAAGTACAAACAACTACTAGTATTAGTAATCAATTTTATTTCTGTATACTAACAATGAGCACCCAGAAAATAAAGGTTTTGAAATATTACTGAAATAGCATCAAAACATTGAACACTTAGAAATAAATCTAATAAAATATGTGTCAGACCTCTAACAGAAAATCATAGCACTTCATTGACAGAAAATAAATACCTAAAAACATGTTAGTGGGTTAGAAGACCTTATATTGTAAAGATGTTAGTTCTCTCCACATTGATATATAGATTCAACACCAATCAAATTGATTCGCCAGTATACAGATTCAATGCAATCAAAATTCCAGCAGGGTTGTTCTTTATGTATAAATGAACACGCTCATTTAAAAATTTATATAGAAATACAAAACTTTAAGAATAACAAAAACAATCTGAAGAAAGAACAAAGTTGAAGAATTTACAGAACATTTTGTTAAACTATGATATATTAGTACATGGATCGAAAGCAGATAAATGAACATAGTAATGTATATTCAATATATACTTCCCTCTGATTTTTGTCAAAGCTGCCTCTGCAAAACACTACGATCGAATGAATATATATATGAAAACAATGCATCTCATATCTATACATGAATCAATTCTAGACAGATCAAAGAATAATTTCTAAAGATTACAGAAAAGAATATCTTCACGACCTTAGACTGGGCAAAAATGTCTTAGTCACAAAACAAAAAACAGTAACTATAAAGGAAAAGACTAATAAATTGGACTTTATTGAAATGAAAACCTTGTTTTTCTACAAAGGTATCATTAGCAGAGTGAGAAAACAAGCTATATAAGGAGAGAAAATATTTCAAAGCCTATATGTTTGACAAAGGATGGGTATCTACCATATAAAAATGCTTGTAAATCACTAATAAAAAGAAAACACACTTTGTCAAAAATATAAAAAGACAAATAAAAACTTCAAAAAAGAGCACTCCAAATGTTCAGCGCACATATAAAAAGGTACTCACCCTCATTAGCTATCAGAGAAACAATAATTAAAATGAAAACAAGACAGCACTACAGAACACCAGAAAGGTTAAAATTAAATTGACAACAATATATACTGACAAGTTGTGGAGCAAATTTTGCATTCATATATAGATGGTAGAAGTATATATTGATACAATCACTTCAGAAAATTCATTGACAATATTTACTAAAGAGGAATGTTTGCCAATACTCCCACACCTAACTGTTAACTCAATAGATGTGTACGAAGACATATAAACCAAAAGATGTACATTAGAATGCTCACAGCAACATCAGTCATAGTAGCCAAAAATCCAATATCCATCATAACAGAATGGGTAGATTGTTTTAAATTCATGAATTAGCAGACTAAATAGGAATTAACATAAACTGTAATAGCTATGCATGACATAGATGAATCTCACATTCCAAATTGTTAACTACAAGAAGCCAGACACAAAAGGCTGCATGCTGTTAGTGAAATATGAAACATTCAAAAAGAAAGGAAATTCTAGAGGATGGCGTTGGTGGGGGAAGAGAGAGGGGAGAGCACAGTAAGACTTCTGGGAAACTTCATTCTATATCTTGATCTGGGTGGTGTTTTACATAGGTGTGTTCACTTTATAAAGACTGATAAAAACTTTATAAAAATTGATTATAAACTAAGAGTTGTAAAGTTTACTATATATGGCATATATACAGTAAAAGAATTTTAAAAGTAAAAAGATAAATTTTAGGAGAGAGGGAGGAAGATGGCGGCGAGTTAGGAGGAACAGAGTTTACGTCCTCCTACCCACTGGTTGATTTTCTGAGGAACGGGGCGAAAACGCAGCAGTATTCCAACACATATGATGATGGATGCCCAAGATTACAGGGGAATTTGAACATTCACACAGTAAGCAGAGAGCATCGGAAGGAAAGGGTCCCCATCGGGACAAGCCCGGGGAGCGGGGTGGGGCTTCGGTCCCAGACCCAGCAGCCGCCCGGATCAGACGCAAGATTCTTGGGGAGGGGGCCAGATTAGGATTTGAGAGTAGTCAGATGCTTGTTTTGGCTGGAGAGCGTAAATAGGTAGAATTTTTTCAGAGAGTAAAAACAGTGGTGCTACGTGGCTGTTTGGAGAGGCCCCGCTCTCAACAGTCGTGAGGTCGGGTGCGCAACCCAGGATCAGTGCAGGTCCCGGGAGCCGTGCGCTACCAGGAGCCGTAAGCGACTGGGATCGGAGGCCCAGGGAACTCGGCCTGTCTGTATCACGGAGGGAGAGCAAGGCCGTTCCTTGGCCCGAGGAGGCTGGCGCTGTCACCAAGGGGAATTGGAGCCTGTTTGTAGCCAGGTCCGAGGCCTTTTCCAGCCCATACTAGAAGTATCGGAAATAGCTTGCAGTCAGCGAATCCCTGGCCGAGTGCAGCCTGGGACACCGAACAAGGGAAACCGGGGACCGTGCGCACCCGGCGACCCGCGGACCAATCGTACACAGTTCAAATATACTGGGGACAGTACACAACTGGGCCTCTCGGGCGCTTAATCCAGGGACAAAGAAGTGAGCGAACACGGGCGCACAGCTCAAAAATACCAGAGAGAGCGCACGACCAGACATTTCAGCCGGGGCTCGCTGGCGCACAGCCCAGGGGCAAAGATAAAAGAACTCACAGGAGCGCTGAGCTAACGCCTATAGCTGGGGACAAAGCCCTAGCCAGTCAGACCAGGCGCACGCAGGCGCA
>PVJI01027585.1:0-17483 GCA_004026765.1 Micronycteris hirsuta
AACAGCATGGATGGAACTGGAGAGCATTATGCTAAGTGAAGTAAGCCAGGCGGTGAGGGACAAATACCATATGATCTCACCTTTAACTGGATCATAATCAACAAAAGCAGAAAGCAAGCAAAACATAACCAGAGACATTGAAATTAAGAACAGTCTAACAATAGCCAGGGGGGAGGGGGGAGGGGACAATGGGGAGAAGGTTTTTCAGGAACCACTGTAAAGGACACATGGACAGAACCAAAGGGGAGGAGGGAGGTGCGGAAGGGGGGTGGAGTTGGAGGGCATGGGGGGAGGGGAGGGGAGAGGATGCAGACAACTGTAACTGAACAACCATAAAGTAATTATTTAAAAAAAATAATCTTAATCTAATCATAAGAAAAACTATCAAAAATAGTACTCATCAAAAGTATCAAGGTTATGAAAGACTGAAGAACTGGCACTGACTGGAGGATGCTAAGGAGACAATAACTAAACAAAATGTGAGATCTGGGACTGGATCCTGAGACAGAAGGAGGACATTACGGAAAAACTTGATAAAATTATAGTAAAAACTATTGTTAATAGAATTGTATCAATGTTAATTTCCATTTTTTTAAGGATTTTATTTATATATTTTTAGAGAGAGGAAAAGGGAGGAAGAAAGAGAGGGAGAAAGCAATGTATGGTTGCCTCTCACATGGCCCTCACTGGGGACCTGGCCCGCAACCCAGGCATGTGCCCCGACGGGAATTGAACCCCTTTGGTTCCCAGCCCGCGCTCAATCCACTGAGCTACACCAGCTGGGCTGTTAATTTCCATTTTTGACAACAGTACTGTGGTCAAATAAAATGTTAACATTGGAAGTTGAGTGAAGGGTATATGAGAATTCTCTGTAATAATTTTGCAAGCCTAAAATTATTTCAACATAAGAAAGTTCAGAGTAACTTTATTACAAAGAAAAAAATTCTATTTCAATATTGAGATGAGTAGATCAATATATACCTTTAAATATATTTTTAAAAGTCAAAGTAAAGAAAGTAGAACAGTTGTAATAAAATGTGAGCAAAATAAGAATAGCTGGAAATAAGAATAAGGAACAGAAAATATAAAATTAAATGGCAGGAATAAGGACATACTAATTATCAGAATAAATGAGTATGAACTGAATTCCCATACTGAAGTCAAGAAATTTCAGACTGATGCAAAAAGAAAACTCTAATAGAATCCTGATTACCATGGACACACTTAAAATAAAGTGGCAATAATTTTTTTAAAAAGATAAGCAAAGATATTTTGTTATTTTAGTCAACAAAAGGAGGGCATTTGTTATTAATATCAGAAATATAAAACTCAAGGCTAAAAGCACTAAGTAGGAAAATAAAGGATGTATTGAAAAAATGTACAAATTGCATAAGGATTTATATTTCATTTTTTTAAAAGATTTTATTTTCCTGGCTGGTGTAGCTCAGAAGATTGAGTGCAGGCTGTGAACCAAAGAGTCAACAGTTCCACTCCCAGTCAGGGCACATGCCTGGGTTGCAGGTCAGATCTCCAGCAGGGGGCATGCAAGAGGCAACCGCACTTGCCAAACCACACGTTTCTCTCCCTCTCTTTCTCCTTCCCCTGCCCTCTCTCTAAAAATGAATAAAATCTTTAAAGGTTGGCAGCCCGCACTCAATCCAGTGAGCCACACCAGCCAGTGCTATATTTCATTTTTACAAAAATGTAACTATAGTAGCAAAATATATAATACAGCTCTCAGAATTTGATAGCACAAATACAAAGTTAAAGAACATGCTGAAAGATTCTGAATAATATAATCAAACGATTTATAGTAAGACAAAGAGGTTCTACTCAAAGAACACTAGTTTTAAATATATGTGACACATTTTCCAAAATTGGAACAATTTGACTTGTTGACAACATTGGAAGAGAAAAGGAAGTGGAATGATTTCTTCTTTGAAATGAGAGACAATTCCCACCAAAACAGAACTCCATACTCAGGAAAGTATCCTGTATCAAACAATGAATAACGTAGGATAAAGACATTTTCATATAGTCAAAAACAGAGAATTTGTCAGGAGACCTTCACAAAGAAAATTTTAAGGGTGTTCTTCAGATAAGAGAATAAAATGATCTCAGATGAAAAATAATAACAACAGCAGATTAGTCAGTAAGGGGGGTAGCCTATAATTAAGTATTCAAAAGTTCTAATACTGTCTAGGAAGTGCCAATTAATAATATTTGCTAACATTTATTTAGTGGTCACGATTGCCTGGCACTGTTCTGGGAATTTTCACATTATTATAGCATACAAAAGACATAATAACTACTTAAGACACTATTTTTATCCCACTTTTAGAGAAGAAAACTGAAGCACAGAGAATGTAAGTAATTTACCTAAATTCACAAATATAGGAAGTGGCAGAGCCAGGATTTGAACTCAGGCAGTCTGACTCCAGAGTCTGTCCTCAGCCACTACAAATCTTTACCTCCAAAAGTTTACAGACGAATTGCTGAATTACGTAAAGTGAGAAGCTATTAAAAAAAAAAATAAGTATTTTTTAAGGATGAAGAGACTTGCAGAAAAAAGAATCCAAAGTACAGGTAAAATGGCTGCCTCTGGGGAAGATGGGAGCGTATCTCTTTTTGAAATGGGATAAAAATATGAGAGAAGAAAGAACAGAAAGGAGTTATTGGAGGGTAAGGACAAGGTTCCCTTGGGAGCTGAGGATGACAAGGTATCTGCTCTTCACGTCTTAGGCTTTTATTTTTCTTAGTTGTTAGGGCTTTGAGGGGAGTTTCCCGACAATAGCTCAAGTTACTGTTTATCAGTTGACTCACCCAATGGGCTGTTAACTCCCAATAACCTCCCCCACTGGATCAACCCTTGCTCACCTGGGCACCATGGTCCTGTTATACCATTTGCAATCATCCAGGGTTCTTTCCCTTGCTCCAATAAGGAGATGACATCAGGCTTAGAAAAGGAAAGTCCTGTTTATAGGAAGAGATATAGGGAATGATCATGCTTTTCCAAAATTCAAACCTAGTCTCTTATTTATCAAGGAGGGGCGATTACATAAAGGAAGGCGTGAAGGTTGTCCAAAGGATGGGAAGGTGGAGGTGCCAATGGAACTACCTACTTCCATTTCCATTCCTTGCTGTTCCTGACCCTGCTCTGGGCCCTGGACAGCTTCTTTGTAAAGGACTGTAGTATACTGGTACTTTGATTTTTCATTTGGTTTGGCAGACAGAAAGCATCAGCAGGAGATTAGCAGGGAGAAGAAAACAGAGTTCAGGCTATTTCTTATCTCTTTTCCTCCATCCTTTGACTCAGAAGTTCTGGAAGTAGCTTCAGCTGCTGCCAGACAGGCCCTTCTTCACAATCTTCCACTGACGGTGTTTTCTTCCATTTACCCTTTCTGGCCAGAGTTGGTAACAGCCTCCCCCTGTTGTAGTCCCTGGGAGCCTTGTTTCTGTCTGGCCTGTATTGTACAATATCCTTACCTAGTGAGACCAAGTTACCGAAGTTCTCCAAAGTCACATCCCTGTACAAGTTCCTCTGGGCAGGTTCCAGACACTTCCATTCTTCCTGAGAGAACTCTATGGCCACATCCCTGAATGTCACCAATCCCTGAAACAATAAACCCATGCATTACTAGTAAAATGAAAGGACTTAATTTTTTCACTTATTACAAAAAACTTCAAACTATATAAAGGTATAGAGAAGAGTATAATGACCCCATAAATCCATCACTCTGCTTCAACAATTAATAAGAGTTTGCAAATTGGTTTCATTTCTTTGTTTCCATTTTCCACCTCTGGTGTATCCTGTGGCAAATCCCACATACCAAACATCATTGTATTTCACCCACAAATGCCTTACTAGCTAACAGATTAGATTTTTTTAAAGTATAACCAGAATATCATTATCATACTTAGTAACATTAATTACCTAGTAACTAGATCAAGTTTCAAATTGCCCCAACTTCCTCAAAAGTGATTTTTTTACTGTTGATTTGTTCAAATCAGGATTCAAACAAGATCTACACATTGTGTTCAGTTGATAGGTTTTCTAAAGTCTCTCAAATCTATAACAGTCCCCAAAGGCCCTTAAAAATTTTTATTGCTACCTATTTATTAAGAAACATTTAGCCCTGGCTGGTGTGTCTCAGTGATTTGAGCAGCAGCCTGCAAACCCAAAGGCTGCTGGTTCAATTACCAGTCAGGGCATGTGCCTGGGTTGCAAGCCAGGTCCCCAGTTGAGGACGTGGGAGAGGCAACCAGTTGGTGTCACATCTATGTTTCTCTCCCTTTCTCCCTCCCTTCCCCTCTCTATAGAAATGAGTAAATAAAATATTTTAAAAAATTATTCCATGATAAAGCTTAAATTAACTAAATACAAAAGTATTTTATATATGAACCTTGCTGCCAAGAAAGTGAAAATAGTGGCTCTTATTTGTTTCTGTGCAAGTTATTAGCTCTGGTGTAACTGTTAGCTCAGTTATGCTCTAATATGTGAGGGAACCGATTGATGTTTCTCTCCCTCTCTTTATCCCTCTTTTCCCCTCTCTCTAGAAATGAATAAAAAAAAAAGAAACATTTAAGTCAGTAGAGTTTCCCGCATTTTGGATGTGGCTGATCGCATCTTCATGACGTAGTTTAACAAATTCCACTTCTTTATTTTCTGTGAATGGTAGTGACATCTGGAGGCCTGACTTTTTTTTTTGAGGAAGGCATGGGTATGTTAGAGACAGTCCTGTGTACTTCCTGTACCATCTCAATAGGAGGCAATAACTGTTGTCCCATTTTTAATGAGATTAAAATTGATGAGTAGGTTAAGGTTTTAACATGATCCATCCAGGAAAATGTCTGTAAGATGGAAAGAGAAAGCTGCTGTAGGAAAGAGGTGATGAAGCAAGCCAGCAGGCTAGGGCTGAATGTCCATGCTACAAAGAACATGTAAGAAGCAAATTTACATGATGAAAGGCCTACATGGCTACAGATAAGAAAGATCTCCTTTGCTATTTGCTATAAGGTCTGGGAATGAGCAAAATCTAGCGAAGTAGGGTCTTATAAATAAACACATACAAAACAGGCAGCAAACATGGGCCTAACAAATAATAAAGTCTTCAAAAATGCATCCCCTTTTACCATTTTTTTCTCCCTTGATATAAAAAAGAAAGAATCCAAAATGTCTTATAAATTTCTATCTTAAAATAGAGGATTTATAGAAGTTTAAAATCTATCTTGAAGACTCAGGATCATAAGTAGTCTGTGGATCTCAACATAGGTTATACCTTCCCCTTCATAATACACTTGGGACCATGCAGAGGGTGGGCTAGTTGTCACAGTGTGGGGGGTGGTTGGGCTGGGGGGTGTAGTGTGCTGGGGACTCAGGAATGTCAAGTGCCCTGAATTAGCTGTGCTATTTATCCTGGACAGTCCCATACAACAAAGAACTATACTGCTGAAAATGACAACAGTGTTCTCACTGCTTCTGTTTGCTAGACATATGAGCAATTTTCAGTTATGACAAATTTTATAATAAACACAGGGATTTTTTTTTTAAAAGATTTTATTTCTTTATTTTTAGAGAGAGGAGAAGGGAGGGAGAAAGCGAGGGAGAGAAACAGCAATGTACGGTTGCCTCTCACATGGCCCTCACTGGGGACCTGGCCTGCAACCCAGGCATGTGCCCTGACTGGGAATCGAACCAGGACCCTCTGGTTCCCAGCCCGCGCTCAATCCACTGAGCTACGCCAGCCGGGGCCTATAATAAACACAGGGATTTTTATTTGCTATATAATATTGCACTTTATATCCTATAAGATATAATCATTCCATTATCTTGAGGGTATTTAGCTTAAACAAGATTTGTGAATACCACTCTTCACTATTTTTCCTTGTTCCTAAAATGAGAGGGCTGTGGGAGGGTGACCTCACTCTCATAAATGTGACTCATAACCAACACAGATTGTTCAGCATCAATGGACCATTTTACAGTTATTCATCTCTCATAAATTCCCTTGCAAGGCTGAAGAACTTCTGATAGTGTGAAATATTTTATGATTTTTAAAGAGGGGGTGACATTTAAATAGAGAAAAAGAGAAACTACCCAAGTTAATGAAAAATATCAAAGTTATCTTATCTTTGGCCCCATTCAACCATGGTTCTAATAAGGGGAGCCCTCAAGATAATTTATTTCTGCTCCATTGGTGCTCTGGTAAAAGCACTGTGCACGTATGTGAACACTGGCAGAGAGGGCCACTAAGGGAGGGGAAGTACCATCACTCATTCCCTGGAACGGAGGGACTGGAAGCAGGTTACTGAGTGGGGCTCAAACAGGGAAATTTCAGGACAGAGATGACACATATGTTCATATATCTGGAGTGAAAACAGGTTATTTCAGGTACAGAGAGAATCTCCACTTACCTGGGCCATGGCTTTTTAGAACTACCTGATCTGCTCAGATTTCTCTAGGTTCTTCTCTTGGACAAGTACAGAGTCCTGAAAAGCAGAGTAGGGGGGAGAAGGGGCAAATCTCATAAATTTAGCTTGTCTCAACAATCCAAAATACATGAGCTAAAAAACAGTTGAACTTCCAGTGTGCCCACTCTACTTCCCCTGCCCTCCCCTGGTCTCTCCACACAACACCAATTCTAAGAACTACAGAGTTAACAAAACCCAGCTCCTCCAAAAATCCTAGGGAAACCAAAAGATGGATTCAAAGCAGAGGTGCTCCAGCACCGACAAAGAATCCATGCACCTCTGCAGGAGCGATTATGGCCTGGACATTCACTCATCTTGTTGCTGTTAATCTATACCCTAGATAGGGCCTGGAGAGCTTCTGCCTATTCCAAGCAGATCTTCCTTTGCAGCTGCAGCAAGGAGGATCATAACTCAGACTCACCCACTTTACCCTCTAAGGATGAGGATAGTGCCAGCATAGCATACCTGTGCAGGCCAAACCCTGGGAAAAACATTCTTAAACAAAGTCTTTCAGCTTCTGTATGCTCAACAGGCAAAACCTCTTGGGTAGCTCCCTGACTCTACATTCTCTAAGTACATACCACTCACTCTAGAGGTTTCATCAAAGCCTCCAGCCCCAGCTGGACTCATTAGAAAGAACAAGAAAACCACAGAAATACAGGTATCTTATAAGCATATCTGCACACCCAGAATACTGACCTAGTGGGAACTCAATTTGTAGCAGCCTCTTGGCCCAGCACTTATCTTTCATTTAAATCGCTCCTATTGCTTTCCTGCAGAACATCACTTCCTCACTGGCTGGCAGTTGCTAAGGTTAGAGTTCTGTGGAGAACAGCCTGTACCTCCAGGTATTGAGATCTCAAGGGTTTGTTTTAAGATTTTATTCATCTATTTTCAGAGAGAGGAGATGGGAGAGAGAAAGAGCAATGTATGGTTGCCTCTCACATGGCCCCCGCTGGGGACCCAGCCCGCAACCCAGGCATGTGCCCCGACTGGGAATCGAACCGGGACCCTGTGGCTCCCAGCCTGCGCTCAATCCACTGAGCTACACCAGCCGGGCAAGAGATCTCAAGGGTTTTAAGAAGGATAGCAAGGCTGATTTTGATTAGAGGGGCAAGAAGCTTCCCATGGTGGGGGTGTCAGAGGGAGGACTGATTTAATCAATAGGGATGGTGTCAAGGAAAATTTCCTGTAAGTTATAGAACATGATCTGGGACCTAAAAATCAGAAAATTTTAATAGACAGAAAAGGAAAAGAAGAGCATTCTGAGAAGAGTGAAGAGCAGTGGCAAAACAGTGGACCAAAAGTTTATAGTGTGTTTGAGGAGCAGAGAATAATCTGGAATGACTTGTATAGCTTGGGAAAAGACTAGACCAGTGTGTGCTGGCCAATAAACTTTCTGTGATGATTGAAATCTATGCCATCAATAACATAGCCATTAGCCCCATATGACTGAGGAACTAAACTTCTTAATTTAATTTTAATCAATCCAAAGTTAAATTTAATTAGTTTAAGAAACCAGAGAAAGATACTGCTGGAGATTACTTTAGGGAGTGGAAAATAAAGGTGCATGAATGAAATAAAATAAGAGCAAGGGCCAGGTCTCATCATCACTGTGACTGACACTTGCCATGGTATCTGAAGGATATAACTGATCAATGAATACTGACGGAATATAACTTTGCTTTTCATTCATTAATAAATGGAAGGACACCGAAGAATTTAAAGAAGGAAGTGATAAGGCCAATATGACCAGATAATTTTACTGGAGAGGAGTAAAATTGAAGTCAGGAATATCCACTGAAAGGTGCTTATACTTTCCCAAGCATACCAAGGGTATGACCCCAGGACAGTTAGTGACAGTGGAAATAAGAAGGAAGGGATGAATTCAAGTGTAGAGAAGAAGTACCTATAATCAACAGGCTCTGGTATCTAATTAGATCTGGAGGGAGGCAGAGAGAGGAGTAAAGAATTCTACCATATTTACTAAGTTCCTAGTTCAAATGGCATGCTCCTATTTGTGAGGAAGATAATAAATCCAGACCCTCTCCCAGTGGATCCCACATTCCAATGGAAAAAGGCAGCGGCAAATACACTGATACTGCTATACATATGCCAGGTGGCCAAAGTACTATGGAGAAAATAAAAGAATAAGGGCATAGAGAGCAGCCCGAGAAGATTTTTCATTGAGAAGGTGCCATGTAAAAATGGAGTGTGTAATGTAGATATCTAGGGGAGGTGCATTCCTAGCAGAGAGAAGAGCAATTGCAAAGGCCTCAAGGCAGGAGCAGGCTTTCTTTGATCAACACAGGAAGGTGACTAGAGTGGCTGGAATGAAGTATATGATAGAAAGAAGGTCAGAGGCTCATCTGGGTCAGAGAAGTAGCTGGAAGTTGGATCCCATGGGGCTTGTAAGTCACTGTAAGAACTTAGGTATTTACTCTTATGTAAGACAGGAAGCCACTGGACTGTTTTAAGCCAAGGAATGGCATGATCTGATTTAGATTTAAAAGGATCACTCCTGAAAAATGGACTAAAGAGGACAAAGGGATGAGAGAAGCAGGGAGACCTGTGAGGTTACTACAGTAATCTAGGCAAGGGGTGAGGACAGTTTGCAGTAGGGTGGTGGTGGTGGTGGAGGTGATGAGAACTGATCAGAGCTTAAGATATCCTCTTAAGCCAGAATTGACGGGATCCACTAATTTTAGGTATATAAGAAAATAAAACCAAGATGACACTAAGGTTTTTGGCTTGAGCAACTAGAAATATGAAGTTGCCTTTTTTTTTAACACAAAAGATTGTGAGAGAAGCAGATCTGTAGTAAACATTACGAGTTCTGTTTTAGACTTTTAATACTTGAGATGATTATTATATACCGTTAATGTAATAATAAAACAGTAGAGGGTGGGGCAAATGTAGGTTTCCAGTTGTTTGTATGAAAAATAATATAATAATAAATAGTACAAGAATAAACTCTGTGTTTCTCACACGCACAACTGTTAACCTATTTCTGTCTCACCCTGTGTAATGAAACCCTATTTTATAGGAAAAAAATACACCTATGAGGTCCGTCTGGAAAAAGTCCATCCATCATGGACTTTAATAATCATCTCAATAATCATAAGTGGAAATGTCAAGTGTCCATTAGACATTTGGTTCCGAAGTTCAGGATAAAGTCTAAATGTACAAACATAAAACTGGAGCCCTGGCTGGGTAACTCAGTTGGTTAGAGTGTCATCTCAGTACGCTAAGGTTGCTGAGGGTTCCATCTCCAGCTAGAGCACATACCAGAAGCAACAATGAATGGTGAGTAAGCGGAATAACAAATTAACGTCTCTCTCTTTGCCCCCTCCACTCCTCTTTCTCTAAAATCAATAAAAATATTTTAAAAAATAAATAAAATTGGAAATTACTAGTGTACAGATGGCATTTAAAGCCCTGAGACCAGATAAGTTCACCTACAGAGTGAGTGAATGTAAGGAAAATGTTTATAAAAAATAATATAAACGAAAAAAAAAGTAAACGAAGCCACTCTAAAATGGAGTCAGAGCTGACATCCCAGAGGAACTGCCTTGTAGTCTTATTCCTTAAGCCTTTGAAATGTTAAAACTGGGAAAAAGAACCTTTGGACTGGGCATAAAGTGACACTGTATCACAAATAACTGTTTGCAGAGATAATAGCAAAGAAGAGATTATGATTACTGGACTGAAAATTAAAAATATTCTTTAGAATTAGCATCACTCTGTTAGCTAATCTCTATCTATAGAAATGCCCTCCTTCTATTGATGTAATTTCCCCCTTCCCTTTCTCATAAACATCCCTTGCCTCTGTCTCCAAATCAGAACATGTATTCAGGTTTCTGCCTGAATCGGTGCTTCCAAATAACTATTCATTTGGATCTCAAATAAAAACTTGTTGGTTCTTACTTTGGCGTTTTATTTTTAGGTTAAAAGACCTGAGCCCGGGGGCTCAAATTTGGTTAGAGAACTGGGAGATGAAAAGGCAAAAGGGAGTCTGAAAAGGAGACACCACTGGAATAGAAGGAAAAATAAGAGAATTGGGCTTCACTGGAAGCCCAATGAAGAAAGTATATCAAGAAGGAAGTTAAGAACAGTGACCAAATTAAAAATGAGAACTGTTCATTTGGCATTATAGAGATCATTAGAAGTCTGGACAAACGCGGATACTCTGGAATGAAGGACACAAAAACTTGGCTGCAGTTGGGTTCAAGAGAGAATAGAAGGACATGAAATGGAGACAGAAGAGTCCTCCCTTTCAAGACATGCTGAAAAGAACAGAGAAAACAGAGGTAGAGGTGGTTATGTGGTCCAGGTAAGGTTGTTTGTATTGAATGTGGGAAAAATTACAGCACGTTTCATAGTGACGGGAATGATCCAGTAGAGAGAAATTAACATAGCAGGAACATAAGAGACAATTGCTGGAGCAATGATCTTGAGTAGGAGAGGGAATGGGAACTAGCACCCAAGTGCTGGGGACTGAATTACAGAATCACAGATAACTTATCCTTGGGGAAAGTAAATACATAGCTATAGAAATGATCCCCAGGATTCCAGGGTGAGGTGATGTGGTACTACTCAGATATACTTTTTACTTACTTTTATTTTTACAACTACCCTATGAGTTAAATAAAGGACTGTATTCCCCACATTACACAGAAGAGAAGCTAGAATGCTGGAAAGGTTATGAGATCCTCCCGTGGCCACAGTGCTAATAAAATCAGAGATGGGATAAAAACCCAAGTGTTCTATGTTGATATGCTTGGAAATTTCCATCAGAGAAAACTGGATCCCTGTGGTTGCTGCCATTAATGAAGGAATAAACAATAAATCCCAGAATAGCAAGGGGACAACTAAAAGAGTTGGAGGTTAACAGAAGAAGGAAACTAAGAACCTTTTGTGAGTGCTTGGCAATAGGAGACAGTTCTGACAATACTTTTTTCTAATAATTATTAGAGAAGATACCAGAGTCTTAGCTATCAGGGTAGGGGGAGCCTTAGAGAACACCTTAGAATTCTGAGGGAAAAGATACAGAAGAATGGATTCTGAAAATAAAGGTCAGAGATAAGGCAGAGAAAGATCCAGAAGACATAAAATATGCATAAAAGTGGATAACATAACAGCTGGAGGAAATGAAATATTTGAATCTTTAAATTAAAAAGAATTCTTGAGAGCTTCTAAAAATTCATAAAGAGGCACACCTGAAGGCATCCTGGTAATGATTCTGAAATTGTACTTACCGATAAGATAATCATTATTCCTAAGTGTCCTGGACTATTTAGAACTCACCGTACAATACCAAGCATGTTCCCTTTGGAGGCTTTGTGTGTTCTTTCTGGAATGTTCCTCCACTAGGTAGTCAAAGAGCTCGCTCTCCCCCTTCAGGAAGGTTTCTGCTTAAACTTCACCTCTGTGACCAAACTATTAAAATATTACTCATTGCCATTCTCTCTAGCCTTCTCTGCTTTATTATTTTTTATAGCTCTCAGTGCTACTAAATGTTGTATTATATATTTTCTTGGCAGTTACTTGACTCTTCCCATTAAACCTAAATGCAGGGATCTTGGTAGTTTTGTTCACTATTAATTTGTCAAGACATAAAACACTGCATTGGAGGCACACAAACACTGCAGTGAATGCACAATATCACAATGAAAACCTTAGGAATTTATCAAAGTAGAAATTTCTCATCCTATTTTTGTGTGGTCATATCATAAGCCAAAAAAGTTCTAACTTGGTAAGATATTTACTATACAAACTTAAATAACTGTAAAAGTATCTCAGACAAATATATTTATATTTTCTGGACACATGACATTAAAACACAGAAAAACAAAAAGAAAAAACATGTGAGATAAAAAATTCTACCCCCAGCATTAAAATAAAAATGAAAAGGCAAATGATAAAATGGAAAAAGAAATCTTTAACTCACATGTCAGAAAAACAATAAAAACCCTTCATAGCTAGTGCTTTCAAAATTAAATTTTCAGAAAAAAGCAATAATTTTAGATAGATGAGCAAAGGCTATACATTGGCAATTCACTAAGTAATAAAGTGGCTCAACCAATTAAAAGTTTTTAAGCTTCAGTAATGAAGGGAATGCATTAAAGCAACATAATACCATTTTATAGCTACTGATTTGGCAAAAATTTAAAAGACTGATGACACTCACAATAGCATGACATGAGGAAATGGACACATACAATAGGCTATAGTTACTGTAAACTTTCAACAAGGCAATGTTAGTAGAAATTAAACTATGATGTGCTCTGATGAAGCAATTCCATAGCTGAGGCTCTATCCAACAGATGTATGTGTGGATTATTATGTAGACCCTGTTGACAGTGGAAACAATTTGGAGAGCACTTAGATAGCCTACAAAAGAGGACTAATTAGATATACCATAGTGTATCCATACAATGGAAACCTTGTTGCCCGTAAAATGATACATATCTTTGCTGATGTTAAGATGTTAAAAAACAACCTTGAGTGAATAAGGCAGGTAATAATAAAACAGTAGAGGGTGGGGCAAGGGTAGGTTTCCAGTTGTTTGTATAAAAAAATTAATAATAATAAATAATACAAGAACAAACTCTGTTTCTCACACACACAACTGTAAACCTATTTCTGTCTCACCCTGTGTAATGAAACCCTATTTTATAGAAAAAAATATACATATGAGGTCCGTCTGGAAAAAGTCCATCCATCATTAATATGAAAATGGTTGTACAACATCGATGTAACCTAGCAGCCAAGGAGAGTGGACTGGAATGTACACACACATGAACAATGACAACTTCACTGTACTAGTCAGTGGAGGCAGTAGACACTGTTGAGTCAGCATATGTACTGTGTGGCTGTTGCATTCAAAATGACTGAGCGAGTAGAACAAATCTACATCAAATTTTGTGTTAAGCTTGAACATTCCTCCATGGAAACTACTCAGATGATTCAGAAGGCTTCCAGGGATGACGCAACGAATGCAGCACAAATAAAAGTGAGGCACAAATGGTTCAAAGATGGTTGAGAATCTGTTGAAAGTGATCCACATTCTGGAAGGCCTACAACAAGCAGAACACCTGAGAATGTTGACTGTGTATGGGCTGCAATCAACAAAGATGTGTGACTGATGGTGCAAGAACTAGCTGATCTGGGGGTAAAACTACTGTGTCTGAGATTTTGATGCAGGATCTTGGCATGAAATGTGTTGTGGCAAAATTCATTCTGCAGCTTTTGCTGCAAGAGCAGAAGGAACATTGTGCTGTAGTTGCTAATGACTTGATTCAAACCACTATCAATGGACTAGTTTTCCTGGAGAAGGTCATAACCAGAGATGAATGGTGGGTCTACAGCTATGATCTGGAAATAAAGGCCCAGTTGTCTCAATGGAAGTTGCCTGGTACTCCATGCTCAAAGGAGGCATGGCAAAGCTGCAGCAAGACCAAGAGCATGTTAACTGTTGTTTCTGATTAGGAAGGTGCTGTCTATCATGAGTATGCCCCTCCAAACCAAACAATTAATAAGGAGTACTACCTCAATGTTCCTTGTCAGTTGAGATGCAATAATAAAAATGGCTGCAGCTATGGGCAACTACGGTTAGCAGCTTTATCACGATGCACTGCTCATGCATCACATCTCATGCAGACTTTTTTGGTGGAACATCAAGTCACCCAGGTGACTGAGCCCCCCAACAGCCTAGATTTGGTGTCCTGTGACTCCTGGCTTTTCCCAGAACTAAAATCAACTTTGAAATGGAAAATATTTCAGACAGTTGATGAGATTTAGGAAAATACAATAGGGCAGCTGATGGTAATTCCAACAAAGGATTTTGCAGGGTTTGGAACAAAGGAAGAGACGCTGGGAGAACCATGTGAAGTCCCAAGGTACCAATTCTGAAGGGGACTGAGGTGTCATTGTCCTATGTACAATGTTTCCTGTACCTTGTATCTTCTTCAGTAAATGTCTCTATTTTTCATAATACATGGCTGGATACCTTCTCGAAAGACCTCATGTGTGTGTATGCATGTGTGTGCATAAAAGATGGACTGAACTTTTTAAATTAAATGTTCACATTTGGACTTCTGCTCAAGATGGAAGTGTAGTTAGACACACTTTCCCTCCTCACACAACCAAAAGAAGGACAACAACAAATTTAAAAACAAAAAAATAATCAGAACTGCCAGAATATCAAACTGTACAGAAGTCCAAACTGTAAAGAAAAAACCTTTATCCAGACTAGTAGGAGGGGCAGAGATGGGCAGCCGGCAGACTGGGAAGTCACACATTTGCATGAGAGACAGACTGTGCAACCCAGGGTTCCAGAGTGGGAAAAGAAAGCCTCAAAACCTCTGGAGGTAAAAACCTGTGGGGGTTGTGGCAGCAGGAGAAACTCCCAGCCTGACAGGAGAGTTTGTTGGAGAGACCCACAGGGTCCTGGAACGAATACAAACACACCCACCTGGGAATTAGCACCAGAAGGGCCCAATTTGCTTGTGGGTAGTGGGGGAAGTAACTGAAAGCTGGCCAAGAGCTGAGCAGATGGCATTGTTCCCTGTCTGACCCCTACCCCACATACAGGGCCACAATGCAGCATGTGGGTTGCCCTGCCCTGGCAAAACATCTAAAGCCCCCTCCCTAACAACATAACAGGTGATCTGAGACAAAGAAATATGATCCAAATGAAAGAACAGATCAAAGCTCCATAAACAGAACTAAGCAATCAATGAAGAGGTAGCCAACCTACTAGATGCAGAGTTCAAAATACTAGTAATCAGGATATTCACAGAAATGGCTGAGTATGGTTGCAAAATAGAGGCAAAATTGAAGGCTACTGAAAGTGAAATAAAGAAAAATAGACAGGGAACCAACAGTGAAGGGAAGGAAACTGGGACTCAAATCAACGATTTGGAGCAGGAGGAAGAGATAAACATTCAAACAGAAGAAAATGAAGAGACAAGAATTCAAAAAAATGAGCCCTGGCTGGAGTAGCTCAGTGGATTGAGCACGGGCTGGGAACCAAACGGTCCCGGTTCAATTCCCAGTCAGGGCACATGCCTGGGTTGTGGGCCGGGTCCCCAGTGAGGGCCATGTGAGAGGCAACCATACATTGCTGTTTCTCCCTCTCTTTCTCCCTCCCTTCTCCTCTCTCTAAAAATAAATAAAATCTTAAAAGAAAAAATGAGGAGAGCCCTAAGAAACTCTGGGACAACTTTAAATGTTCCAACATCTGAATTATACAGGTACCAGAAGAAAAAGAGGAAGATCAAGAAATTGAAAACTTATATGAAAAAAATAATGAAGGAGGGACTTCTGGCCAAGATGGAGGTGTAGGTAGACATGCTATGCCTCCTCACACAACCAAAAGATGGGAAAACAAAAATTTAAAAACAAAATACAACCAGAACTGACAAAAAATCGAATTTTATGGAAGTCCAAAAACTGAAGAGATAAAGACACGTTCATTCAGATTGGTAAACGGGGCAGAGCCGGGCGCAGGGCGAGATGGCAGTTTGTGAAGCCAAGCAAGCAACGCTGCAGCAGGCCGGGGGCACCGTGGCTGATGGACCAGGACCCAGTGGGACCTGAGGCCAGTGGAGCGGATGTCCCGCATTCGCACGCGCAGATAAAACAGGAGAAAAAGTTGAGGAGTGGAGCAGACCGTGCAGCCCAGGGGCCCAGAGGGGGGAAATAAAACCTCAAACCACCAACTGAAAACACCTGTAGGGGTTGAGGTGACAGCAGGAGGAACTCCCAGCCTCATAGAGGAGTTTGTTGGAGAGACCCATAGGGTCCTAAAACAAGCCCGCCTGCATGGGAATCAGCACCAGAAAGGCCCAATTTGCTTGTGGGCAGCAAGCGGAGCAAACGCCATGTGTCCTCTCAGACCCCTTCCCCACAGACAGCATCACAACACAACGATGTGGGTTGCCCCGCCCTGGTGACACCTAAGGCTCTGCCCCTTCATAAGTAACAGGCGTGATGAGAGGAAAAAAAAAAACACAAATGGCCCAAATAAAGGGAAGATCAAAACTCCAGAAAAAATATAACTAAGCCACAAAGAGATAGTCAACCTATCAGATGCACAGTTCAAAACACTGGTAATCAGGATGCTCACAGAACTGGTTGAATACGGTTGCAAATTAGATGAAAAAATGAAGGATACACTAAAGGAAATGAGAAATGTGCAGGGAACCAACAGGGATGGGAAGGAAACTGGGACTCAAATCAACAGTGTGGACCAGAAGGAAGAAAGAAACATTCAACCAGAAAAGAATGAAGAAACAAGAATTCAAAAAAATGAGGAGAGGCTTAGGAACCCCCAGGACATCTTTAAACATTCCAACATCTAAATCATAGGGGTGTCAGAAGGAGAAGAGGAAGACCAAGGGATTGAAAACTTATTTAACAAATAATGAAGGAGAACTTCCCCAAGCTGGTGAAGGAAACAGACTTCCAGGAAGTCCAGAAAGCCCAGGGAGTCCCAAAGAAGTTGGACCCAAGGAAGCACACACCAAGACACATCATAATGACATTACCCAAGATTAAAAATAAGGAGAGAATCTTAGAAGCAGCAAGAGAAAAGGAGACAATCACCTACAAAGGAGTTCCCATAAGACTGTCAGCTGATTTCTCAAAAGAGACCTTTCAGGCAAGAAGGGGCTGGAAAGAACTTTATTAAGTTATGAAAGGCAAGGACCTACATCCAAGATTACTCTATCCAGCAAAACTTTCATTTAGAATGGAAGGGCAGATAAAGTGCTTCCCAGATAAGGTCATATTAAAGGAGTTCATCATCACCAAGCCCTTACTATATGAAATGTTAAGAGAACTTATCTAAGAAAAAGGAACATGATCAAAAATATGAACAGTAAAATGACAAAAAACTCACAACTATCAACAACTGAACCTAAAAAACAAAAACAAAAATAAACTGAGCAAAGAACTAGAACAGGAACAGAATCACAGAAATGGAGATCACATAGGGGGTTATCAGC
>PVJI01027586.1:0-17491 GCA_004026765.1 Micronycteris hirsuta
GCGCCCGGTCGGGTACCTACTCCGTCCGCCCCCGATTAGCTCCACTGGGTGCGCGCCCAATCCAGGAGCTCAAAAGTTGGGTTTGCCTTTCAATTCAGACTCCAATTCTTCCTGCTGGGAACACCAGCCTCTGCAAATCAGTCCCCAGGTAAGCACCGACCTCCGGACTGCTGGGGACCAAGGCTCTTCCAACAGAGGCACGCGTCTGCCTTGGCAACTCACACACCCCAATCCAGCTCCCTCCCTCGGAACCTGGAGCAAACCGGGAAGCTGCTGCTACTGGATCCGCAGACCTCCCGGCTCCCCGTGAGGCCCCAGTGACCCCTTCCCTCCAAAGCAGTCTCCCTACCGGTTGATCTTTCAGTTTTATGCGCAGTCCTGGTTTCTAATCTTCTCTACTCTGGAATACAACTGAGTGATCGCTCTGCTCCTCAGAAAATCAGCCTGATATCCCGCCAGTGGGCCGGAGAATAGCGATCACGCTTCTTCCTTCTCCGCCGCCATCTTTCTCCCCATATAACAGTTTTTTAAATGCAGGTAAGATAATTAATTGCCTGGAGAAACCAAATTCTAGACAGCAGAGACAAAGACAGAAAATTTGGAATACTACTGGTGGGACATGAAGCCAAGAGGTTCAATAGAAGACTGCGGGTTCCTCGAAAATCTACTGGTTTAAATTAGGGTTTTTAAATCAGTTATAGCAATTTGAACTAATATCTCTTGTGATACATGAGATCTATACCTAAAGAGAGTATTTCATGCATAGGATTTGATTTTCTTCCAAAATTTCCTAGGGAAAAACACTATAAAATATTAAAGTAAGGTATGACTTTAAAATATGTAAAGCATTTACATATATATTAAATACTATTTATTATAAATTTAACATTTATTAAAGTAACTTTAATAAATATTTCAGAGAGGGCAGAGAAAACATGACATCAAAAAAGAAAACCAAAGGCACCAAAAATGGGCTTTTTATACCATAAAAATCATTCATAAATTAAAAATATGAAATTGATATTTTTAAAGGCTTCAAGATACATTAGGTAACATAATTAACATGTCCGAATAAATGTGCCAAAAGTTGAATCATATGGCTTCTCTTTTTCTAGAAAATGATGTATGGAAATCAAGCATAACTATGAAAAGTAGAAGCACAATAACCCAAAAGTTTTAAAACATATCAAATAGTAAATTTAGCCAATAGAAGAGAAAAAGGATAATAAATCATGGAAAGGAATCAAATAAATAATGACAAAACAATCTCTGAGCAGAATAATGACACTAATAAAATTAAAGATAGACTCAATGAAAACTTACCAACTATAGGCAAAATATAATAAAATTTTACAACTCAAAGATAAATTAAAAGTATTTAAAAGTTGTAGAAGAAAAAGGAATTAAAAAATGTTATTAAAATATCTACAATAAAATTAGTGACTCATTTTTTATTTTTTAAATATTTTATTGTATTTTTTCATTTACCATTTAGTTCCCCTATACCACCTCCCCCTTATCACCTTTTAGTCCCCTTATAGCCTCCCCTCCCTGCAATGATGACTCTTGTCCACATTCATGAGTCCTTTTTCCTTTTTGCTCAATCCCTCCACGTCTTAAACTCCCCAACCCCACTAGCTGTAATCCTGGTCTCTATCTCTGAGTCTATCTGTATTTTGCTTGTTAGATCAGTTTTTTTTCATTAGAGTCCGAATGTGAGTGAAATCATATGGTATTTGTCCTTCTCTAACTGGCTTACTTCACTTAGCATAATGTTCTTCAGTTCCATCCATACTATAGCAAAGGGTAAATATTCATCTTTTTACAGCTGAGTAGTAGTCCATTGTGTAAATGTCCCGTAATTGTTCTATCCACTTATCTACTGATGGACACTTAGGCTGCTTCCATATCTTGGAGACTATAAATAATGCTGCAGTGGACACAGGAGTGCTTATGTTCTTTTGAATTAGTGTTTTGGGAGCCTTGGGATCTATTCCCAGAAGTGGTATCACTGGGTCAAAAGGCAGATTCATTTTTAATATTTTGAGGTATCCTCATACTGGTTTCCACAGTGGCTGCACCACTCTGCATTCCCACCAACAGTGCAAAAATGTTCCCCTTTCTCCAAAACCTTCCCAGCACTTGTGGTTTGTTGATTTATTGTCGACAGCCATTCTTACAGGTGTGAGATTCTTTGGTTTCAATGTGAAACTCTCTGATAATAAGTGATGTTGTGGGTCCTTTCATAGGTCTATTGGCCATCTACATGTCCTCTTTGGAGAAGTGTTTATTCAGGTCCTTTGCCCATTTTTTAATTGGATTGTTTGTTTGGTTTTTTTGGTGTTGAATGTTGTAAGTACTTTGTAAATTTTGCATATTAACCCTTTATCAGATATAGCAGTGAATATATTCTCCCATTCTGCAGTAGACTATTTATTTTGTTACTGTTTTTCATTGCTGTGCAAAAACTTTTTAGTTTGATGTTGCCCCATTTGTTTATTTTTCTTTTGTTTCCCAAGCCTGGGGAAGTTTGATAAAATATTTTTAATGTATTTTCTTGATTATCCTATTACAGTTGTCCCATTTCCCTCCCTTTATTCCCCTCCGCCCTGCACACCCTCCTTTAGTTTATGTCCATGCGTCACACATATAAGTTCTTTGGCTTCTACATTTTCTATACTACTCTTAACCTCCCCCTATCTATTTTCTACCTACCATTTATGCTTCTTATTCTCTGTACCTTTTCCTCCTCTCTCCCCTTCCCATTTCCCTGTTGATAATCCTCCATGTGATCTCTATTTCTATGGTTCTGTTCCTGTTCTCCTTGTTTGCTCAGTTTGTTTTTATTCTTGTTTTAGGTGTGGTTGTTAATAACTGTGTGTTTGTTGTCATTTTACTGTTAATATTTTTTATCTTCTTTTTCTTAGATAGATCCCTTTGACATTTCATACAATAAGGGCTTGGTGATGATGAACGCCTTTAACTTGACCTTATCTGGGAAGCACTTTATCTACCCTCCCATTCTAAATGAAAGCTTTGCTGGATAGAGTAATCTTGGATGTAGGTCCTTGCCTTTCATGACTTGGAATAATTCTTTCCAGCCCCTTCTTGCCTGTAAAATCTCTTTTGAGAGATCAGCTGACAGTCTTATGGGAACTCCTTCATAGGTAACTCTCTCCTTTTCTCTTGCTGATTTTAAGATTCTCTCCTTATTTTTAATCTTGGCTAATGTAATTATGATGTGTCTTGGTGTGTGCCTCCTTGGGTCCAAATTCTTTGGGACTCTCTGAGATTCCTGGACTTTCTGGAAGACTATTTCTTTTGTCAGATTGGGGAAGTTCTTCTTCATTATTTGTTCAAATAAGTTTTCAATTTCTTGTTCTTCCTCATCTTCTGGTACCCCTATGATTTGGATGTTGGAATGTTTAAAGATGTCCTGGAGGTTCCTAAGCCTCTCCTCATTTCTTTTAATTCTTGTTTCTTCATTCTGTCCTGGCTGAATGTTTCATTCTTCCTTCAGTCCACACTGTTGATTTGAGTCCCAGTTTCCTTCCCATCACTATCGGCTCCCTGTGTATTTTCCTTTATTTCACCTAGCATAACCTTCATTTTGTCATCTAATTTGTGACCAAATTCAACCAATTCTGTGAGCATCCTGATTACCAGTATTTTGAACTGTGCATCTGACAGGTTGGCTATCGCTTTGTTGCTTAGTTGTATTTTTTCTGGAGCTTTGATCTGTTCTTTCATTTGGGCCTTTTTTTTTTTTTTGGCTTCAGCATGCCTGTTGTGTAGTAAGAGGTGGGGCCTTAACACATTGTATGTGGCAAATGTATTTATACGTTTTACATTGACTGGTGGTGGAGCGCAGGACACGTATAAATACGTGCTTTGTAAATTAGCGTTAGAATGCGGGTAACGTATAAATATGTTTATTTTTATACTTTTTTATTGCTCTAAAGGGATGCTAACATGCAGATATACAAATTACAAAGGACAAAATTTGGGTCTCTAACACATACAATGGTGAATTATGTATGTATGTATGTTTTAACGATTATCACACAAAAAACACTACTAAAACTTCATTCTTTCTTTTTTTTACATACGATTATCACACAAAAACACACTACTAAAACTTCATTCTTTCTTTTTTTACACATTTTACGTACTTTTTTCCAAAATATTTTCAATAAATCAGAATTTTTACATATTTTATTAATTTCAATTTCCAGTAAGCTTTCCAGTATTTGTCTTTTTAAAATTTAAGAAAAATAATTCAGTATACATTTTATAGTAAATCACAAAAAGTTTCATTGAAAAAATATGTAAAACTAAAGTTATCATCATTTTACTGAACGTTACCATTTGCGCAAAACATTAGCAAAAATGGCCCGCACCAACTGTTAGCGCGCGATTAAAACTAACCGCATACAATGTGTTAATTGTTCACTAGAGCAGGGTAACACACAGCTGTGTTGTGATGCTGTATGTGGGGAACAGTCCAAGAGGGAGCAATGGTGCTTGCTCCACTTTCTGCCAGATTTCAGTCACTTCCCCTGCTACCCACAAGCAAAGTGGGCCCTTCTGTTGCTGATTCCTGTGTATGTCCTAGGACCCTGTGGGTCTCTCTGAGGAACTCTCCTGTGAGGCTTGAAGTTTCTCCTGCTGCTGCCTAAACCCCACCAGTTGTTTTTAATCAGCATTTTGAGGATTTATTTCTCCACACTGGAGCCCTGGGTTGAGAGGTCTGTTTAGCTCCCCATCTGTTCCTCTCAGTTTATCTGCACACAGATGTGGAACCACTAAACAATCTGCCACCTCAATGGGTCCACCAGCCACCACCTTGCCATGAGTCCTCTCCTTCTAGCTGCCCATCTCCACCCCTCTTACTGGTCTGGATGAATGTGTCTTCTTTAATTCCTTGGTTGTCAGACTTCCATATAGTTAGATTGTCTGTCACTTCTGGTTGTTTTTTTGTTTTTAAATTGTTGTCCTTCTTTTGGTTGTGTGAGGAAGCACAGTGTCTCTACCTATACCTCCATCTTATATTTGATAAAATATTGCTATGAGCAATGTCCAAAATCATGCTGCCTATTTTCTTCTATGATTTTTATGGTTTTAGGTCAAACATTTAAAGTCTTTGATCCATTTTGAATTTATTCTTGTGTGTGGTATAAGAACGTGGTCTACTTTCTTTTTTGTCCATGTATCTGTCCAATTTCTGCAACATCATTTATTTAATGAACTACTTTTAGCCCACTGTAAGTTCTTGCTTTCTCTGTCAAATATTATTGACTATAAAGTTGTGGGTTTATTCTTGGGCTCTCTATTCTGTTCCTTTCATGTATGTGTCTATTTTTATGCCAGTATCATGCTGTTTTGATTAATATGGACTTACAGTGTTGTTTCTTTTTTAAATTTAATCTGTATTGTATTTTTCCATTACCATTCAGTCCTCTTATACCCCATCCAACCAGAAATCACCACACTGTTGTCCATGTCCATGAGTTTATTTCACTTTTTGCTTAATCCCTCCACCTCCCCACCTTCCTCTGCCACCAGTCATCTGAGTCTGCCCCCATTTTCCTTGCTTTTACTATAGTTTCATACCAAGTAGCATGATTTCTCAAACTTTTCTCTTTTTTCTCAGTATTGCTCTTGTTACAGGGTGCCCTTGTGGTTCCGTATAAATTTTTGGAGTGTTTGTTCTAATTCTATGAAACGCATCATTCAAATCTGGACAGGAATAACCTTGAATCTATATATTGCTTTGGGTAGTATGGACATTTTAATGATGTCAATTATTCCTATCCATGAACATGGTATGTGCTTCCACTTATTTGTATCTTTAATTTATTTTTTCAGTGTCTACAATTTTCCAAGTACAGGTCTTTTTCATCCTTGGTTAGGTTTATTCCTAGATATTTTATTTTTGAAATAATTGTAAATGGGATTGTGTTCTTGGTTTCCCTTTCTGTTAGTTCATTATTGGCATGTAAAAATGCAACTTATTTTGGGATATTAATTTTTATACATGTTACTTAGCTGAATTAATATATCAGTTCTAGTAGTTTCTTGATGGATTCTTTGGGGTTCTCTAGGTACAATATCTTATCAACTGCAAATAATGTCAGTTGTATTCCTTCCTTCCAATTTGGATGCCTTTTATTTCTTATTCTTGCCTGATTTCTGTGTCTAGGACTTCTAGTACTATATTGAATAACAGAGGTGAAGTCAGACATCCCTGGCTTGTTCCTGATTATAAGGGGAATGCTTCAAGTTTTTGCTTGTTGAGTATGATGTTGGAAATAGGTTAGCCATATATGGCCATTATTATGTTTAAGTATGTTCTGACTATTCCCACTTTGCTGAAAGCTTTTTGTCATAAATGGGTGCTGTACTTTATCAAACGTGTTTTCAGCATATATTGAAATGATCATGTGGCTTTTAATCTTCATTTTTTTTATGTGGTGAATCACATTTTTTGATTTGTGAATGTTATACCAACCTTGCATTCCCAGAATAAATTCCACCTTATAATGCTGCATGGTCTTGTCAATGTACTGCTGTATTTCATTTGGTTATATTTTGTTGAGGATTTTAGCATCTATGTTCAATAGGGATATTGACCTGTAATTTTCTTTCTTTGTAGTGTCTTTATCTGGTTTTTGAATAAGGTTAATGCTGATCTCATATAATGAGCTTGGGAACCTTCCCTCTTCTTGAATTTTTTGTAGTAGTTTGAGAAGGAGAGTAGATAATTCTGGAAATGTTTGGTAAAATCCTCCTGTGAAGCCATCTAGCTCAGGGCGTTTGTTGGGGTTTTTCAATTATTGTTTCAATGTCACTAAGGTGTAAGCTGACTATACAGATTCTCTGATTATTTCTGATTTAGTTTTGGAAGATTATGTGTTTCTAGGAATTTATCCATTTTGTCCAGCTTGTCTAGTTTGTTGGCATATAGTTGTTCATAATATTTTATTAGACTTTTGTATTTCTTTTCTCTCAGTTGTTATTTCTCCTCTTTCATTTCTGATTTTATTTACTTGGGCCCTTTCTCTTTTTTTCTTGATGAATTCGGTTAAAGTTCTGTCAATCTTGTTTATCTTTACAAAGAACCAGCTCTTGGAATCATTGATTTTTTTTGTATGTGTTTTTTAGACTTTATTTTGTTCATTTCGGATCACATCCTTATTTTCTTCCATCTACTTACTTGTTCTTTGTTTGATTTTTTTTCAATTCCTTTAAGTATGAAGTTAGTTTATTTGAGCTTTTCCTTGTTTTTTTTTTTTTTTTTTTTTTTTTTTTAGATAGGCATATAATACTATAAATTTACCTCTTGGGATTGCTTTCCCTGCATCCCATGGATTTTGGGTTGTTTGGTTCTCATTTTCTTTGTTTCAGGGTATATTTTGGTTTCTTCCTTCATCTTGTTGTTGATCCAGTCATTGTTAATAACATGTTATTTGCATTCCACATCTTTGTGTTTCAATGTTCTTCTTGTGATTGGTTTCTAGTTTCAAAGCATTGTGTTCGGAGAAGATGGCTGGTATGATTTCAATTTTCTTAAATTCATTGAGACTTGTTTTATGTCCTAACATGTGGTCTATCCTAGAAAATATATGTTGTGCTCCATTGGGGTGAAATTCTCTGAAGATATCAATTAAATCCATTTGATCTAGGGTGTCATTTTAGGCTGCTATCTCCTTGTTGATTTTTTTTCATTAATTAGTTTATTGCTGTTCAGTTACAGTTGTCTGCATCCTCTCCCATCCCCTCCCCCCACCCCTCCAAACCCACTGCCCTCCCCTGCCTCCATCCTCCCCCTTGGTTCTGTCAATGTGTCCTCTATAATGATTCCTGAAAACCCTTTTCCCCATAGTCCACTCCCCCCTCCCCTCTGGCTATTGTTAGATTGTTCTTAATTTCAATGTCTCTGGTTATGTTTTTCTTGCTTTTTTCTTTTGTTGATTATGTTACAGTTAAAGGTGAGATCATATGGTATTTGTCCCTCACTACCTGGCTTATTTCACTTAGCATAATGCTCTCCAGTTCCATACGTGCTGTTGCAAGGGGTATAAGCTCCTTCTTTCTCTCTGCTGCACAGAATTCCATTCTGTAAATGTACCATAGTTTCTTTATCCACTCCTTTGTTGATGAGCACTTAGGTTTATTCTAACACTTGGCTATTGTAAATTGTGTTGCTGTGAACATTGGAGTACATAGGTTCTTTTGAATTGGTGTTTCAGGACTCTTAGGGTATAATTTCAACAGTGAAATTGCTGGGTCAAAAGGCAGTTCCATTTTTAGTTTTCTGAGGAAATTCCATAGTTTTCCACAGTGGCCTCACCAGTCTGCATTCCCACCAACAACGCACTGGGACTCCCTTTTCTCCACATCCTCTCCAACACTTGTTTTTTGCTTTGTTTATGATGGCCATTCTGACTGGTGTGAAGAGGTATCTCATTGAAGTTTTAATTTGCATCTCTCTGATGGCTAATGGCGTTGAGTATCTTTTTATATGTCTCTGGGCCCTCTGTATGTCCTCTTTCAAGAAATGTCTTTTCAAGTATTTTGCCCATTTTTTAATTGGGTTTTCTGTCTCCCTGGAGTGGAGTCATTGGCAACTATGTTTTCCCATATGGTTGGTTCTCTTTTTATTTTAATATTGTTTTCTTTAGCCTCTCAGAAGCTTTTTAATTTGATGAGGTCCCATTTGTTTATTCTTTTTTTTTATGTTCCTTGCTATTGGGGATATATAATTGAAGACGTTGCTGCATGGAATGTCTGAGATTTTCCCACCGATGTTTTCCTCTAGGACTTTTATGGTGTCACGACTTATATTTAAGACTTTTATCCACTTTGAATTTAATTTTGTGTATGGTGTAAGTTATTGCTCGAGTTTCATATTTTGCATGTAGCTGTCCATATTTCCCAACACCATTTGTTGAAGAGGCTATTTTTACTCCATTTTCTGCTTCTGCTCCCTTTGTCAAAAATTAATTGGCCATAGAGATTTGGGTTTATATCTGGGCTCTCAGTTCTGTTCCATTGGTCTGTTTGTCTGTTTTTGTACCAATATCAGGCTGCTTTGATTACAGTGGCCTTGTAATACAGTTTGATCCCTGTCTTGTGATCCCTCCTACTTTGCTCTTCTTTCTCAAAATTGCAGCTGATATTTGGTTTCATTTATGTTTCTACATAAACTTTTGAAGTGTTTGTTCTATATCTGTGAAATATGCCATTGGTACTTTCATAGGGATTTCATTGAATCTATACATTGCTTTGGGTAGTATGGACATTTTGATGATGTAGATTCTTCCAATCCATGAGCATGGTATATGTTTCCATTTGTTTGTGTCTTCCATGATTTCTTTCTTTAGTGTTGTGTAGTTTTCTGAGTACAGGTCTTTTACCTCCTTGGTTAGGTTTATTCCTAGGTATTTTATTTTTCTTGTTGCTATATCAAATGGGATTTTTTTCCTGATTTCTGTTTCTGATGTTTCACTGTTGGTATACAAAAATGTCTTTGATTTTTGGATATTGACTTTGTATCTTGCTGCTTTGCCAAATTCAATTATTAGATCGAGTGGTTTTTTGGTGGTCTCTATATGATTTTCTATGTACACTGTCATGTCGTCTGCAAACAATGACATTTTTGTTTTCTCCTTTCCAATTTGGATGCCTTTTATTTCCTTTTCTTGTGTTATTGCTGTGGCTAAAACTTCCAGTACTATGTTGAATAGAAGTGATGATAGTGGACAACCTGGATTGTTCCTGATCTTAGTGGAAAAGATTTTAGTTTTCGCCCATTGAGTATGATGTTGGCTGTAGGTCTCTCATATTTGACCTTTATTATGTTGAGGAATGCTCTCTCTATTCCCACTTTGCTGAGTGTTTTTATCATAAATGGGTACTGTACCTTATCGAATGCTTTTTCTTCTTCTATTTATATGATCATGTGATTTTTTTCTTTGCTTTTGTTTATGTGATGCATTACATTTATTGTTTTTTGGATATTGTACCATCCTTGCATCCCTGGGATGAATCCGACTTGGTCATAGTGTATGATCTTTTTAACGCATTGCGGGATGCGATTTTCCAATATTTTGTTGAGGATTTTAGCATCTATGTTCATCAGTGATATTGGCCTGAAGTTTTATTTTTTTTTTCTTTTTTGTGTATTTATCTGGTTTTGGGATTAGGATGATGCTGGCTTCATAAAAAGAGTTTGGAAGTCTTTCATCATTTAGGATTTTTTGGAATAGTCTGTGAAGGGTAAGGGTTAGTTCTTCCTTAAATGCTTTGTAGAATTCTTTTGTGAAATCATCCTGTTCAGGACTTCTGTGTGTCGGGAGTTTTTTTATTACTGCTTCAACTGTGTCTGCTGTTATTAATCGGTTCAGGCTTTCTGCCTCTTCTTTATTGAGTTTTGGAAGATTATATTTTTCTAGAAATTTTTCCATTTCACCTAGGTTTTCATATTTCTTGGCATACAGTTCTTCATACTAGTGTCTTACAATTTTTTGTATTTCTGTGGTGTTAATTGTAATCTCTCCTCTTTCATTTCTGATTGTGTTTATTTGGGTCCTGTCTCTTTTTTTCTTGATGAGTCTACTTAAAGACTTGTCGATTTTGTCTTTCTTTTTAAAGAACCAGCTCCAGGATTCATTGATCCTTAGAATTGTGCTTTTAGTTTCTATGTCATTTAATTCTGCTCTAATCTTGGTTATTTCCTTCCTTCTACTTGCTCTGGGCTGTCTTTGTTGTTGTTCCTCGAGTTCTTGTAGGCGTAGGGTTCGGTTGTTTGTTGAAATGTTTCTATTTTTTTTTTTAGGCAGGCCTGTATCGCTATAAACTTCCCTCTCAGGACTGCCTTCGCTGTGTCCCATGAATTTTGGGTCGTTGTATGTTAATTTTCATTTGTTTCGATAAACTTTTTGATTTCTTCCCTAATCTTGTTCTTGACCCATTCGTTGTTCAATAGCATGCTATTCAATCTGCATGATTTTGAGTGTTTTGGTTTTTTTTCCTTTGGGTTGCTTTCTCATTTCAGTCCCTTGTGGTTAGAGAAAACACTTGATATGATTTCAATTTTCTTAAATTTCTTGAGGCTTGTTTTGTGTCCTATCATATGGTCTATCTTTGAAAATGTTCCATTTGCATTTGAAAAGAATGTGTATTTAGCTTTTTTAGGCTGAAAGGCACTATATATATATATATATATGTATATATGTATATGTATGTGTGTGTGTGTATATATATATATATCAGTTAAGTTTATATATATATAGATATATATATATCTATAGATATATATATATATATCAGTTAAGTCCATATCATCTAGGGCATAGTTCAATGCCAAAATATCTTTGTTGTTATTTTGTTTTGAAGATCTTTCCATTTTTGACAGTGGGGTGTCAAAATCCCGTACTCTTATTGTGTTGCTGTCAATATCTTTCTTGAAGCCCTCTAAGATTTTCTTTATGTATTTGGGTGCTCCCATATTGGGTGCATATATATTTACAACATTTTTGTCTTCTTCGTGGAGGCGTCCCTTGATTATTATGAAATGTCCCTCTGTGTCTTTTTGTTTCCAGTCCTTCACTTTCAGTCTGTGTAGGTGTTCTGTCCTGAGGTGGGTCTCTTGTTGGGAGCATTTGTATTGGTCATGCTTTCTTATCTGTTCAGCTATTCTATGTCTTTTGATTGGAGTATTTAATCCATTTACATTTAAGGTTATTATTGAAAGTTACTTATTTATCATCATTTTTTTGGACCTGTGTTCCTCTCTCTCTCTTTTTTCTTTCCTTTCCTTAAAGCAGTCCCTTTAGCATCTCTTGCAGAAGTGCAGAAGTGGTGGAGAAGTTTGGTGGAGGTGTATTCTTTTAGACTTCTTTTATCTGCGAAGCTCCTATTTGGCCTTCTATCTTGATTGAGAGCCTTGCTGGGTACAGTAGCCTTAGTTGCAGGTCTCTGGTTCTCATTACTTGGAATATTTCTTGCAATTCTTTTCTGGCTTGGAACATTTCCATGGAGAAATCAGCCGCTAGCCTTATTCGGGCTCCCTTGTATGTTACTTCCCGTTTCTGCCTCATTGCCTTTAAGATTCTCTCTTTGTCTTGCAATTTTTCCATTTTAATTATGATGTGTCTTGAAGTGGGCCTGTTTGGGTTCCTTTTGATTGGGATTCTCTGTGTTTCTTGGATTTGCGTGACATTTTCTCATCATATTAGGGAAATTTTCCATCATTACTTTTTCAAATAGGTTTTCTATCCCTTGCTCTTCTTCTTCTCCTTCTGGTATCCCTATTATATGAATATTGTTATGTTTCATGTTTTCCTGAATTTCCTTTAAGACTTCTTCTTTCTTTCTGAACCTCTTTTCCTTTTCTTGCTCTTTCTGGGTGTTTTTTTCTAGTTTGTCCTCTACCTCATTGATCTGATCCTCTGCTTCACTGAGCCTGCTTTTTATTCCTTCTATTGTGTTCTTCAGTTCAGATATCATATTCTTCATTTCCTCTTGGCCCTTGTGGATAATTTCTGTTTCCTTTTTCATGTTGATATAGTTTACAGTGAGTTCATTGTAGTTTCCCTGTAGTTTCTGGTAATTCTCTGTGAGTTTATCGAGGTTATTGAGCTTCCTGATAACCAATGCTTTGAACTCAATATCTGATAGTTGGCTTTCCTCTGTTTCATTAATCATTCTTTCTGGGGCTTCCTCCTTTCCTTTCATTTGGGGATTGTTTCTTTGTCTTCCCATTTTTGTGAGACTCTTCTTGCTAGCCTCTGTTTCTTAAATTGATCTGTTCTGACTCCCTGGTTTTATGGTATGAACTTCTATGTTAGAATACCTGTGAGATTCAGTTGTGTAGGCTACTTAATCTCCTGAGCTCGCTGGTCTTGGAATGTCGTTTGTGTTGGCTCTCCATATTTCTTTGGGCTTTGGTTGTTGTTGCGTCTTTCTTTGGTGGGTCCTTTCCTCTAGCTAGTTAACTGATGGTCACTCATCCACCATACCTTGTATTCTGTTGTGCAGGTGTGGACAGGTTGTGTTGAAGCTGATTCTTCTGTGTGAACAAGGTTTTGAGGCTTCTGTCTCAGTGTTGTTCAGGTTTTTGTTGTGGGTAATTTCTCCACAAATTGGTGTATTATCCATTTGGTCCTGGATTGGGTTTAGTGTGGGTTCCACTTCATCCTTCACCTTCTTTCGTTGTTTTCTGTTGGTGGTTCCTTTGTTGGTGGATTTCCTCTTCCATCAGGTGTACTGGTGTTCACTGCTCCCACCTTGCAAGTTCTCTGGAGTAGCAAAATGAAATTTATCTCACTGTCCTTTTTTTTTGGTCTGACCCTTGTCTGGATCTAATTCTGGTGTTTTCACAGCTCCAGGTTTTAATGTCTCACCTGTGGATAAAGAGGGGGGGGAAGATAGGTGAAGGAAGGAAGGAAGAAACAATAATATAAGGGAATGAAGAAAGGAAGAATAAAAAATAAAGAAGGAAAGAAAGGAAGAACAAATTAAAAGAAAAAAATTAAATATTTTATATGTTAAAACAGAAAAAGTAAAATAAATAAATAAAAAAGGAGGGGACTAGGAATACTAAAGGAAAGGGAGAAAGAAGGAATTAAAAAAATAAAGAAGGACAGAAAGGAAGAAGGATGAAAAAAAACAAAAAACAAAAACCTTCTGCTGGCTTTAAATGGGTCCGGCCAGGTCTGTTCTTTTGGTCTTCTTGGCTGTGTCAGGCTGGAAATATAGTAGTTTCACTTTTCTCCCTTCCTGAGACTCACTCTTCACTGATGTCTAGCCGCCAGCCCAGTTCCTAGGTGTGCTTCTGGGTCCAGACTAGGACTGTTGTTGTGCCTTTTTGAGGTGCTCCAATTTGGGGCAACTCACCCACCACTTTCTTGCTCTTTGTTGTTCTAGATGCTAGGTACTCTCAGCTCCCCTTCTGGGTAGTTTATCCTGTACACTGAGTCACGACTTTCTGGGCTCTTCCACCTTTCTCCTACAGAGCCAGTCAATCCTACAGGGCTGTGTGCAGGGGCTGGGTGGCAGGTGCTTTGTCCCCAGCTGTCTGGGCGTCAGCTCCGCATACCTGTGTTCACTGTCCTCTTTGTTCTTGGATTGGGTGCTGGCAAGCCGCCGGCCAGAGTTCCTGGTTGTGCACCATCCTTGGTGTTTTTTGGAGTGGGCACGGGTGGGCCACAGATCACCAGGTGCACACAGTCCCTAGTTCCCTTTGATTGGTTGTGCAAGCCGCCACTGGCCCCAGGGCCGCTGGTTGCAAACTGTTCCTGGTTCGTACAGTCTCCAATAATCCTTGATGGGAGTGTAAACTGCCACCTGCCCAAGGGCCGCTGTTTGTGCACTCACCCTGGTGCTTTTAGAGAGTGCACAGGCAAGCTACGCTGGGCCTCTGATTCCCAGGCATGCAACGACCCCAGGGCTGCTGGGGCAGGGCCTCTCCAAACAGCCACAGAGTGCCGATTTTTTCCCTATTTTTCTTTTTGAAAAATTCTTCCTATTTACTCCCGCCAGTCCAAACAACTACCTGGCCTCTCACACATCCCAATCTGGCTCTCTCCCAAGAATCTTGCAGCAGACCTGGCAGCTGCCAAGTCTAGGGATGCAGCCCACCCTGCTCCCCATGCTGGTCCCGGGGAGCTTTTTGTTCCAAAGCACTCTCCTTACAGTCGGATCAATCATTTTCTCCTGTAATCTTGGTCTCTAATCTTCATATATGCTGGAATACCATTGGATGTTTGTTCTGTTCCTCAGAAAATTGGCTGGGTGTTTCACCAGTGGGCAGGAGGAAGTGGACTCCACTCGTACCTAACTTTCCTCCATCTTCGCCCCCACCCCTTGTTGATTTTCTATCTCGAAGATCTATCCAATGAAGTCAAAGGAGTGTTAAATTTCCCAACTATGACTATTTCTGTCATTCTTTCCCTTTATGTTCATCAAGAATTGCTTCACATACTTAGGTGTTCTATGTTGGGTCTGTAAATATTTACTAGGGTTATATCCTCTTATTGTATTTTTACCTTTATCATTATGCAGTGCCCTTTGTTGGTAACTAACTTTTAATTAATAAGACTAAATGCCAAGAAGTATATGCATATTTGAATAATAAACAATAAAAAAATACTAAAAGTATTCTTAGGCATACCCAAATTCAGAAATATTTTCTCTAGCTGATATTTCTAAAAATATTTAAATTAATATAATATATAGTGTAATTATAGAATAAAAATGTAGAAAATAATATCACTAAATAGTAGTGATAAATCAAAATAAATATCTATATAATATAAAAGATAAAAATTAATAGCTACTTAGAATTAAAAATTAAGATAACCTCTGTATTGAATGTGGTGTAAAAGGGGATGCATTTTGAGGGGTTCTTTTATTGTGAATAGTGTTTAGATATTGCTTGGCTTAGAGGGAGAAAAAGGTTTTGTGTAAAACTATCTTAAAATATTAGTGGATAAGTAAACTGTAATGTACCTAGACAAAGGAAATGACTCAATGTTGAAAAGAAATGAGCTATTAAGTCATGGAAAACCATTGAGAAAACTTAAGTGCATATTAATAAGTAGAAAAAATAATGTTAGAAGACTACATACGATATGATTCCAAATGTATGACATTCTGGAAAAGGCAAAACTATGAAAAAAATTTTTAAATATCGTAGATGATGGAAATTCTTTGCAGTTAAAAATCAGTGTGTGCTACTCAGAGGATTTCTAGGTAAGTAAAATCATGATATTATAATGATGGACACATGTCATATATTTGTCTAATCCCATAAAATGTCCAATACCTAGAGTATCATTCAGGAAAAGTATTGACTTGGGACAATTATGATGTGTCAATGTAGGATTAATATTGATTTAAAAAAGTATCAATTTAGTGAGTCATGTTGATAATAGGGAAGGGTATGCATATGATGGGGCTGGAAGAGTATGGAATATCTCTTTATCTTCCTGTCAATTGTATTGTAAATCTAAAACTGCAGTAAAAGTCTTTAAAAGTAAAATAAAATAATTGCAAAAAATTATGAAACAAAAGCAGAAAGGAGAAAAGGATAGCAAAAAGAAAAATAAATGGAACATGGATTTTTTTTTCACTTTTATTTTACTTTTGTACAATTACAGTTATTTGCATCCTCTCCCCTCCCCTCCTCCTTTCCGCTCCAGTCCCCTTACACCCGCAGCCTCCCTCCTCCCTCTTAGTTCTGTCCATTTGTCCTTTACAGTGGTTCCTGAAAACCCTTCTCCCCATTGTCCCCTCCCTCCTCTCCCCTGTCTATCATTAGACTGTTCTTAATTTCAATGTCTCTGGTTATGTTTTGCTTGCTTTCTGATTTTGTTGGTTATGATCTGGTTAAAGGTGAGATCATATGGTATTTGTCCCTCACTGACTGACTTACTTCACTTAGCATAATGCTCTCCAGTTCCATCCATGCTGTTGCAAAGGATATAAGCTCCTTCTTCCTTTCTGCTGCGTAGAATTCCATTGTGTAAACGTACCATAGTTTCTTGATCCATTCATTTGTAGATGGGCACCCAGGTTGTTTCCAGCACTTAGCTATTGTGAATTGTGCTGCTATGAACATCGGAGTGCAAAGGTTCTTTTGAATTGGTTTTTCAGGATTCTTAGGGTATAATCCCAGTAGTGGAATTGCTGGGTCGAAAGGCAGTTCCATTTTCAATTTTCTGAGGAAGTTCCACACTGATTTCCACAATGGCTGCACCAGTCTGCATTCCCACCAACAGTGCAGTAGGGTTCCCTTTTCTCCACATACCCTCCAACAGTTATCTGTTGCTTTGTTGATGATGGCCATTCTCACTGGTGTGAGGTGGTATCTCATTGTGGTTTTAATTTGCATCTCTCAGATGGCTAATGATGTTGAGCATCTTTTCATATGACTCCGGGCCCTCTGTATGTCCTTTTTTGAGAAGTGTCTGTTCATGTCTTTTGCCCATTTTTTAATTGGGTTTTTTGTCTCCCTGGAGTGGAGCCGTATGAGTTCTTTATATATTTTGGAGATCAGATCCTTGTCTGAGGTATCATTGGCAAATATGTTTTCCCATACGGTTGGTTCCCTTTTTATTTTAATACTATTTTCTTTAGCCCCACAAAAGCTCTTTATTTTGATAAGATCCCATTTGTTTATTCTTTCCTTTATGTCCCTAGCTCTAGGGGACAAATCATTGAGGATGTTGCTGAGAAGAATGTCTGAGATTTTCCTACCGATGTTTTCCTCTAGAACTTTTATGATGTCACGACTTACATTTAAGTCTTTTATCCACCTTGAATTTATTTTTGTGTATGGTGTAAGTTGGTGCTCGAGTTTCATTTTTTTGCATGTAGCCATCCAGGTTTCCCAACACCATTTGTTGAAGAGGCTATTTTTATTCCATTTTATGCTTCTGCCCCCTTTGTCGAAGATTAATTGCCCGTAGAGACTCGGGTTTAT
>PVJI01027587.1:0-17491 GCA_004026765.1 Micronycteris hirsuta
AGCTAGAGGCACTTTTCATCCTAGCCGTCAGCCTTCTCCCACGGGCCAGGCTCTGGCCAAACCTATAAAGTAACTGCAAATTTCAGTCCGGAAAATCACCGTGTACTTGGACCAGGTCACCTGATGCTCCTTAAGAGGCAGCCATCCATTTTTGCTCTTAATAAACAAGAGGGGCATGGGAACCAGGAGGAAGGTAGTACTCGTGGGGCATTTCATCAGACTTTCTGGCTTCTAACTGGAGCTCAGGGCCAGGAGGAGGAGCACAGACGGTCCTGTCCCCTATCCTCCAGCTCTTTCCTGGGTGCCGAAGTGAGTTTCAGAGAGCTGAATTGGGCAGACTGGCAGACAGGCGGGACTGCCTCACGTTTGTGAGAGCTGTGAGGAGGGGCATTTGGTCTGCCTGCGGGTGGCGGCCACAGCCATTCTGAGAATACAGTATCACCTTGCAAGGACAAAATCAGGAGCCTTAGAATCTTCTAGAGAACTGTCCCTGACTCTGCTTCCCTCCTGGTGGTTTGTAAATATTTCCTATTAGAGACCCCATTTTGGGCTTCAGCTTAGCATGATGCTGGGGAATGAGCTCAGGCTGTGCAACCAGAACAAAGTCACATTCTTCCTACCCCAGTTACTTGCTTCCGCAGCTACCCCAGTCATTTAACATCCTTGGAACCTCAGTTTGTCATCCACAAAATGGGAAGAATGGTGACCACTGCAGGGGCTTTTGCAAGGTTAACTTTATATCTAAGTAGTTGAATGGGCTCTGAACCCAGGATGACTGAGTTCAAAACCCTCTCTACCACATTCCATATATATGGCCTTGAGCAAGTTAATTATTCTCTCCCTGCCTCCGTTTCTTGCCTGCAAGATGGTGATGATAATAACACAACCTACCTCCTCAGGTTCTAATGAGGATTGGATGATTCAATATTTGTAAAAGCTCTTGGAATAGTGGCTGGCGCAGAAAAAGCATTCAATAGCAGGATGAGGTAACATTTACTGTGCATTATAGCCTTTCACACAGTGGCTGGCATTCTGGACATGCCCAATGACTGCTGGTTATTATGACAACTGGGACTATTATCCACTCAGGCAAGGAAAGGAACATCTGTCCTCACCTCTCATTTCCTCCCTCTCCATCTCCAAATATGAGTCCGAATCCCCTGGGGGGTCATCCTGGCCCTGAGGGAGGAGAAGGCGCAGCTGTGGAACCAAGTGAACAGTGCGGGAATGTGAGGCTGGCAGCTCAGACCCCCTGGGAGAGCCCCGACCTGAGATCATTGATGTTTCCACAGGAAGAGAAGAGCCCACAGCAGCTCCCACTTTCCCTGGGCTCTTGCTGAGTCATGCTAAATCATAGTTGGGTCTGGCCCCATGAAGAAACATGTTTCTATTCACGCCAGAGGACGTGTGCTTAGGGTCCCAGGGTCTGTGCTCAGCCCAGGATATCTGGGGCTGCCTGGGGGTGAGGGGTAGGGTTGAGGGTTCTTCTGGCTTCCAGGGGGTCTCCAAACCCCTGTGGCAACTACAGGCTGGTACCTGCCTCAAAAAGGAATATTCTCTTTTGGGGTCAGAGGAGAAGAGAGTAAGTAGCCTCTGGTTGACTCGTTAGCATAATTACTATTCTTTCTTCTAAAATTAGCCCACTCCTACAGGGGATGACTTTAATGTGTATTCATTTATTCTATACATGTTGGAGGACCCAGCATGTGCCAGGCATGATTCTAAGAATGCCTTCAAAGAGGACTTCACAAAATCTTAAATAATTACTACATAATACTTTTAGTTTGTAACGTAAGTGGGTTCAAAGTCTGATGGGGGCATAGAGGACAGGGAACTCACAAAAAGCTTTCTGGAAGAAATGACTTGGTGTTGAGCTGTTGGAAATCCACTTGAGTTAAAACACCACCTCTGCTACTTACTCTGCAATCTTAAATAAGGTTTCTTTTTTTCTTTATTTTCTATATTTTATTTTATTTTTTCCCATAACTATTTATCCCCCCATACCTTCTCCCACCTCCATCCCCCCTCCCACATATAATTAGAGAAGTCTTCTTAACCAGTCTGAGCCTTGGTCTCCCCATCTATAAAATATATCGGCACCACCTTTAACTATTTTGTGTGTGGACTGAGTGAGATAAAACATATGGTATGTTGGGAACATAGTAAGTGATTTAAAAATGGCAGTCGTTTTTAATCAGTGGGAAAAAAAAGATCTGCACATGTCTAAAGATTGTGTTTTTGTTTTATTTTTTAACAAATTACAGCATATTTGTAATTTGCTAGTTAAGTTTCTGTTTCATGGATGGTTGCCTCTGAACCTATCACCCTGTAGGCAGAACCACTGACAGCTGTCGGAGTTGCCCAAGGTCACTGCACACGTGTGGCCACATAGCGTGAACGAGTAGGGCTTTCACTCATGGGCTCACACGTTGTCTCTCTGCCCAGAATGCCTCGCATTACAGGACTTCTGGGACCACCCACACAAGTTGCGGGCTTCTTGAAGTTAGGGAGAAGAGGAGAAAAAGAGACTCCCTGGGGCTCCAGGATACCTTAAATTCATGCACTGTGATCCCTCTTCTGGAAAACTCTGTCCCCACGGTGGGTGAACAATCTCCTGTGCAATGCATGAATCTTCACAAAATTGTTCCATGAGTAATGAGTGCCTACTGAGCGTGAACTTGTGCCAGGCACGTGTGAGTTGCTGGTGCTTGCCACCCTCTATACTTTTCATATAAAGTGAGCAGAGTGGCTGCAGCAACCCTGAGGAAACAGTGGAGTTCCCTAAAGCTATCGTTGGTTCTTTCTTGTTTTGCCATCTTTCATCTCCCAGAACTTTGTCTCCATTTCTGTTTTTTTAGATCTCTTCCTCCCCTCTCATCATCCAGACTGCGCTACAGCCCTCGGAGAGGGCTTTCACATGCACTCACCTCCCCGGTTCCCCTAGGGTTATTTAATTGTGAGTTTTCTTATGGTATTTAGGGACTCGGTTTATTATTTTTTGTGCATTGTGTTGTTGTGATGCAGAGACTGTTGGGTGTTTTCCATCCTGAGTCCCCAACTACAGTACACACTCTGCAGACAAGGGCCCTGTCCTTTCATTCTTTCATGGTCCTGATTTCTTTTAAGGGTGTCATCGAAGCCACTTTCAAAAAACAACTCCTTAAAATAGGGCCAAAGAACCTTTGAGATCCACTGGGCTGTAATACAGCCAAGAGAAGGTAGTTGTAGTGCCGGAAGTTTCTGGACATTCCTGAAATACCCACTATTCAAAGTTGGCCTGGAATAAGATAGGATTGGGTCTGGTCCTCACATACCTCTCCACTCATCTCACATCACACTCCTCCTTACTCTTTAATCTCAAGACTCACTGGCTCTTTTAAGTACTTTAAAGGCTTGTTTCCCTGCTCTGGAATGCTTCCCTCCTCCCTCTGCCTCCACCCCCTGATCACTTTTGCCATTAACTCCCACTCACCCTTGAAAACTTCTCTCAGTTGTCACTTTTTCAGAGTCTGCCCTGATTTCCCTCATTAGGTAAAATCCTTTTATTCATAATCTTCTTGCAACACTTTACTTCTCCATCAAGAAACCTCAGACCCAAGGCACTGCTGTGTCATTGACCAGCGTTGATACCATTGTCCTTCTCTAGATGGCAGCTTCCATAAGGGCAAGGCTTTTGTCCGTTCCTACACATCATTTCATCTTAGGACCTAGCATGTAATAGGGATTCAATAAATCCCATAAGCAAATGATTTGAAATAAATGTTTACAGGTAAATCAGTCCACAATTATGTACTAAGCAACTACTATGGGATAATGAGCTGAGGCTTATGGAGGATAAGAGAAAGGAAAGTGCTGCGAGTTATTAAGGTGCTAACAGCAGAAATGGTATTGAGTGGTGGCAAAGTAGAGGGAGGGGCAGGCCTAGAAAACATGGAAATTGCATTGTTATAGAGCAAGGTACACAGAGTGGAATGGGCTTCCCTCAAGGGCTTCCAAGGTGGTGAAATGAAGACGGAGCTGGTTAGGTATCTGATGTGTTGCAATGTCAGCTTAGTGGTATCAGTGAGTAAGAGTATGTATATTAGTTATCTATTGCTATGTAACAAATTAGCCGCAAACTTAGTGGCTTAAAACAATACTTACTATCTTATAGTTTCTACAGGCGTTGCGTTATTGGCTCCTCTGCTTCTTGTCTGACTAGGAGCAGAGGACTGGCTAGGACTGACGTTATAGTCTCATCTGAACACCTGATTGGAGAAGCATGCATTTCCAAGTTCACCCACATGGCTGTTGTTGGGATTCAGTTCTTCGTGAGCTGTTGGACGGAGGACCTCAGTTCTCTGCTGGCTACTGGTCGCAGGTTACCTTTGGTTCCTGGCCTTGAAGCGTTCTCCATAGGGTAGTGCACAACATGGCAGCTGGCTTCATCAGAGTGAGCAAGTGAGAGTGCAAGTGAGGAGTGACAGTAAGGCAGAAATCATGGCCTTTTGTAACCTAATCCTGGAAGTCACAGCTGATCATTTTTACTATATTCTATGAGTTGGAACCAAGTCGCTAGACCCAGACCATACTCAAGGCAGAGAGGATTACATAGAAGGTGGAGGTCAGTCATCGAGTGGGGGTAGGGGGCGAGGGGCATTTCAGATGTTGCCTGCCACAGTCAATGATTGCTATGGCCAGTTAACACTAAAAAGAAGAGCAAGATCATGTTTATATTTTGAGGGTTATGAATTGTGTTATGGCTAATTAGCAGGCATAAGAGACAAGGTAGACGTTATAGAAATGCAGGTGGAAGGGGAACTGCTGTGATCAAGCCTTACTTTCTGCTTGAATCCTACCTTAGGAAATCCCTCCCAGACAGATGGCAAATTGTGATAAATACAAACAAGAAAGGCAGGATTTTAAGACAGGGGCACTCATCAAACTCACGCTGTGAGACTGGGAATAAACATTCAGAACAAAGTCCCTCGTTCCCAGCCCTCATAAGATTCTTGCCACACTCCAACACTCATCATCTCCATGGTCCTTCCCCAGACACTTTTGAAAGTCAGTGACCACATGGGTATTTTGTTGCAAACCAAGGACAGCACTGTCATCAGGAACTGTGTTTGTCCTATTAACGCCTACTGAACACGTGCCGATTAGGAACAAGAGGCTGTAACCAAGAGGAGTCAAGACTGAATAAGATCACCTCAAATAGAGAGCAGAAAGCACTTAGAGTGAAGCACTGTTATTTCAACAACAGTCTTTCCTACCTTGCTTTCTTTGTGCTATGGAAAAGAATTTGTGTGTGTACATCTTTCCCCTTGAGCAGTGTTGTGGCTTCAGAGGGTTATCAGAGCTGGATCTGGTTCCGATGGAACTGTAGGCACTGGAACATGTGGGACAGAATTGTAAATGGACATCAAAGAAGCAATTCATCATGGTTGTAGGAGAATTGTGCTTCCCTCAGTTGTTGGCCGACGAGTACAGTGGCCCTGCCCAAAGAACGTGGGTAAACTCTGGAAGATGAGCTTGGAGATGGGAGGCTGCACTCTGGCTTCTGTGATGAGTGGGTAGCCTGTAGGTTTTGAGAAGAAGTGAAGCAAGACCACATTTATGGTTCATGTCACAAATAGTGAAGGATCGGCTAGATCAAAGGAAGCAGTCTGGAGGAGAATGCCTCCTACTTTTTGAGTTTGAAGGAATTCTGTTGGAAGTTTTTACAAGGATTTTGAATAATCCAGAACTTGGTCCCTGCCACAGAGTGGGCCTGTGGGTTTTTCTCAGGATAGAACACCAACCCCCTGGGGTCTTTAGATGGCATGGGTTCATTTCGATCTCTCGCCCTTCTGTCTCTTTCCCACAGTCCCTGGGGCTCTGAAGGACCAGGGGGGCATGCAGAAAAAGTGTCTAGCAGCTGTGGGATCTGATTTTAGCTTTGCATCTACTTCCACAGCACTGCTGGGCAAGTGATTTAACAACCCTTGTGAGCTTTATATGTCTCACTCTGTAAAATGGGAAAAATAGTATCTACCCCATTCATTTCAGGGTTACCATGGATATTAAATATGATGTTATGAGTAAAAGCTACTTTATAAAATATGATATATTAGCAAACCCTCTCCCTACAGTCATCTCCACTGATTTCTTATTCACTCAGTTATTTGTCCAGCCATTTATTCATACTATCTTGCTCACTCTGCTACTCCTCCAGTTGACTTAAAAATTTTTGTTTTTCAAGTAAAACCACACTGATATATCACTTCACACCTGTCAGAATGGCTATCATTAATAAATTAACAAACAACAAATGTCGGCGAGGATGTGGAGAAAAGGGAACCCTTGTGCACTGCTGGTGGGAAGGCAGACTGGTACAGCCACTATGGAAGCAGTATGGAGTTAACTCAAAAAATTAAAAATGGAATTGTTTTATGACCCAGCAATTCCACTTCTGAAAATATAACTGAAGGAACCTGAAACACTAATTTGAAAGAATACAAGCACTCATATGTTTATTGCAGTGTTAATTTACAATAGCCAAGATTTGGAAGCAGCCCAAGTATCAATCAGTAGATGAGTGGATAAAAGAGGTATGGTACATTTACACAATGGAATACTACTTGCCATAAAAAAAGAAGGAAATCTTACCCTTTGTGATAGCATGGATGGACCTGGAGAACATTATGCTAAGTGAAATAAACCAGTCGAGAAAGACAAGTGTCGTATGATCTCACTCAGATGTGAAATCCGGGGAGCAAAATAAAAAACAAACAAAACAGAAACAGACTCACAGATAGAGAACAGACTGGCAGCTGTCAGAGGGAAGGGAGATTGCGGGGCTGGATGAAAAAGTGTGAAGGGATTAAGCCAAAAAAAAGGAAAAAGCCCTCATAGACATAGACAAGAGGACGGGGATTACCAGAGGGAAAGGGGTGGGGGCAACAGGAGAGGGGATAGAGGGGTAAATGGTGACGGAAGGAGGCTTGACTTGGGGTGGTGAACTCGCAATACAATATATGGATGATGTATTATGGAATTGAACATCTGAAACCTATGTAATTTTATTAACCAATGTTACCCCTAATAAGTTCAATAAAAATATTACTTTAAAACAATTTTGTTTTTACTCCTTCCTTCTTTTACATTCATCCTTGCTTTTATGTTCTTATTCTTTCCTTCTGTGTTTTCCTTACTCGTTAACCCTTTGTCTTCTAAACTCCCTCAGTTTTTCCCATCTGTCTTGATTTCCTGATCAGTTCCTGCCCTTCATTCCCTGACTCTGTCCTGCGTCCATCTCACTTCTTCCCAGTACCACATGCCGTGCCGAGTTGCCCAGAAGCATCACCCAACCTCCCATCTCACTGTGCGGGGCTGATCTTTGTGCCAGGGAGCATCGCTGAAGAGCCCTAGCCCCAGCACAATGATGATGAGTTGTATGTCAGCTTTCTCACCTGAGAAACGAGTGTACTCACTCACAGACTGGGGTTCTATGACTTTATATGCCCTTTTGTTAATGAAAAGACCTACATTAACTATGCTGGATTACAAGCTTAGTAAACAATAATAGATAACAACTATGAAGCATTTATAATATGTGAACGCTGTTTAATTTATTCAATTATATTAAAAAAGCTCTGTGAGACAGATAGAATTTGAGGTTCAAATACAATAAATTAACTTCTTGACATTATGTATCCAAAATTAAAACTAGGTGTGTCTGATTCTAAAAGTCTGTATTTTATGCACTATACCCTACTTACCTCCAAAACTGTTATTTTTGTGAAGGACCAGAAATCATCTGATAGGATGCACAGGCTGGACAGACAAATCAATTACCTTGAAAGAACCTTGGAATGCAAGAGGACTAGGTCACGAGAACTAATCTATTTCTTCTTCTTCTTTTAATCTGCACCCGAGGATGTGTTTATTGATTTGAGAGAGACATCGATGTGGAGGAGATTTTGCCTCCTGTGTGCACCAATAGGGGATTGAACCCACAACCTTTTGGTGCACAAGACAATGCTCCAACCAACTGAGCTACCTGGCCAGGCCAGGACGTATCTATTTCTGAGAACCTAAATGGGTAACAGAAGATAGTCTAAAATTGGGGATTTATCTTTCCTCAGACCAAGGGTTGCCAGGTATATAAAAATATGTCACCCAGTAAAATTCGCATTTCAGCTAAAATAGCAAATATTTTTTAGTATAAGTATACCCCATGCAATAGTTGAGACATATTTATACTAAAAAAATTATTCATTATTTATCTGAAATTCAAGTTTAACTAGGTAACTGTGTCTTATCTGACAACTCTATTCAGAGCCCTGGGGTATTTTGCTTTTGCTGTGCTTATTTAATTTTCATTCTCACTATAGCTAGTTTTTAGCACATTTATAATATCTTTAAAATCACATAGTATACCTTAGATTTTCTAATTATGATTAAAACTCCAGATGTAATATAAGGTTGATATATTTGACTATATAAAAATAAAAACCTCTTAGGCATCAAAAACAAACAAACAAACAAAAACAAACTATAAGCCAAATAAAAGGACAAATGACCAACTGGAAGGAAACATTTGAAGATATGTATCCCAGATAATAGACTAACATTAGATAATAGACTTCTCATTTAAAAATTTTTTTAAATTGAGAAAAAAACACAAAGTAGTATAGAAAATGGGCAAAATATAGAGACAGATAATTCACAAAAAGAAATAAAAAATGGCTCTTAAACATGTGAAAGAATGTTCAGCATCACTTATAATAAGTAAAATGCAAATTAAAACTACACTGGTGCTCTCACCTGTCAGATCGGCACAAATTCAAAAGCTTGGCAATTCACTCGGTTGGCAAGTCTGTGGGGACACGGGCTGTCTCACACATTGCTGACGGAATGCAAAATGGTACGTTTTCCTGTGCAGAGGAATTTCAAAACGTGCAATAAAGCTGCTTTATGCACTTACCCTTCAGCCCAGTAGTACTAATTCTAAGAATTTGCTCTGGACATATTCTTTCAACAATACAAAAAGACGTACGCACAAGGCTATTCGGTGCAGCAATGCTTGTAATTGTAAAGGAAATATCTCAGCATAGGAGCTTAGTTGAAAGGCCCGTTCACATAGTGGATGACTGCAGTGCTGTAAAAGAGAATAAGGAGCTATCTATGAAATGATATGGAGAAATTTCCAGGAGATAAGATTCAGTAAAAAAAGTAGAGAACATATAACATGTGTTACTTGTATGAGAAAGAAGGAAAAAGTTTTGACTAGGTGAAGCATATGAATATTGCACATATTCAAAAATTAAAATTCAACTAATAAGAAAAAGAAGGAAAGAAAAACCTAAACCTGAAAGTAGAAAGAAACAAAGTAAACTAATTGTATTTGAAATAAATATGGTAAGCACAGTGAAGGGAAAGAAAAGGGAGGGAGGAAGGAAGGAAGGAAGGAAGGAAAGGAGGGGAGGAGGAGAGAAGAAAGAACAAATGTAAGTAACCCATGAACACAATTTTTGATCATATACCCACATTTTTGGCCAAAATTGAGCATGAGGGTTGAAGGCAGAAAAATTGCAAACATTCTAAATTCCTTTTAGTACTTTTCTTTCAATTAAAAAATATGGGCAAAGAAGTTTTGAAATTTCAGTGTTGATGGGAATCAGGGCCCTCACTGGGGAAAAAGAGGCGCACAAGTACAGCGTGAGAGAAAGCACGGAGGAACCCATGAGCGTCAACTGCAGTGGGAGGGATCGGTGTGAACTGATCATCTCAGCTATGTCGGCCCTTGTAAGGTACACAGGCAAACACGCAGTTATACATGTATTTATTTGTATATGTGTATTTATATGTAGGTTAAATGTATTTGTGTGTATGGGTGTCGTCTTGTACACCAAAAGGTTGTGGGTTGTGTCCTGGTCAGGGCACATACTTGGGTTGTGGGTTTGATCCCTGTTTGGGGTGAATACAGGAGGCAACCTATCGATGTTTCTTGCTCACATCGATATGTCTGTCTGTCTGTCTCTCTTCCTCTCTCTCTGAAATCAATAAACATATCCTTGGGTGAGGAGTAAACAAATTTGTAAAAAGAAAAGGAAGATAACATATGTTATCATGACTCAAGGATGAGAGAGCATACGCATGAATAGCGGCCCCAAAGGTTTGCTTGGCTTGAGTAAAGAGTTAGTTAATTGATCAGCTTTGGGCAACTTACGTCCTTATGATAGAGAAGACACAAATTTGGAGACAGCCGACTTGGTTAAGTCCCATACTCTGTCACTTCCTAAACATGTGATCTGCAGAAAATTATTGACTCTTTCAGAGCCTTAAGCTCTGAATCTACAAAACAGAGACAATAGAATACCCACCTCTTAAAAAAAAAAAAAAAGAATACCCACCTCATAGAGTTGCTGTGGGCATTAAATGTGTTCATGTACATGAAGTTCCCAGCCTAGCACAACAGTATCAGTCCCTTTAGGTTTTGTGGGGGCTCTTCCTAAACCTTTACTTAATTCCCTGTGTGAGACTGCTCAACAGGACCTGTTCATCTTCCACAGACACCACCACCTGGACGGCAGCCGCCTTTTCACCATGAGAAAACACGTGGACTTTCTCAGGTTGCTGAGTGATTGCTTTATCCCACAGCTGTTCTCCCAGACTTGGAAGGCCAGTGGCAACCCTGCCTGAGATAGATGGGAGAGCTGCAGTCCAGTTGCTTGTCAGTGATGTTCGGTAGACACATTTATAAGGCTTTTCACACTTTCCTGGCATCCTCCACCATCAGCCAGACACCAAAGGCAGCCCTCTGTACACCACATGCAGGCGAGGAAAGCTGAGTGCGCACGTGCCGGCCGATGTCCCAGCACGGCTTAGTCTTTCTCTCCTGCCTCCTTTCATTACTCATTCTATGCGGTTGTGGTCGACATGCCACCCGACTTTTCACGCTAAGTCCTTTTAATTTTTTCTCCCAACTAACTCATTAAGCAAGAAATGAGTTGCAATAATGTGGACCTAATGAGAAGCATTTTCCACTTTCTTTATAGTTATTTGGAGGAGTGTTATCAAAAATTATTTCTTTAGCAATTGTAGTGTCCCAGGTGCCTGAGGGAACCTATAACCAAATCATTTGTTAAGTTTCTTGCTCAAGCCATAGGAAGTGAATCATGCAAATGATTTGTTTCCTTGAGTCGTACAGGTTTGTATATTGGAATTACCTGGACGTCAACAAACATACTGATGTATGAATTCCAATTCTAGAGATTCTGATCCAGATGTAGCGTGGGCATTGGGGACTATTGCCTTAGGAATTAATAAGATGTGTGCTGAATTGTTCCATATTTTCTCAATTTTTAATCAATATGTTTTCAAGACAACTCTTTACAAAACTCTTCATTGAAATAATCTATGTTAAACCTCAAAACAACCCCATGAAGCAGTTAGTCTGAATTTGTTATTAGTTTATTTGCATATTTGTACATTAGCCTCATTGGAATATTTTAAAAGATGGAGCTCAGAGAAGACAAGTTATGTCCTCAGACAGACACCTGGTAAGAGCAGTGACAAACCTTCAACGCTCCCACTATTTTTTCAATTACTTCGTAATGCCCTTAATTCAGAATTTGTCATTGGACACTATTTATTGGATAACAATATATCTCTACTTTAGATTGTATAAATGTTCAGAACAAAAACTCTCTGATTTCCTTATTGGATGATCTGAGTAATATTAATAAGGAAAGAAGGGCAGTATTAATGAGAATACAGGGCCTTCCTGGTTTGATGGCCAACACATGAACTTGGCATATACTGTATAATGTGTCAAGTGCCAAGAGACATTCTACGCATGATGCGATGTATTGGGAAAGTCAGTGAATGCCAGCCAAAGGCTAGACACCCAAAGCTCATCTCCCAGTACTATACATCATCTCAAAAACAGACCACAGCATTCTTCCTTCTGTGATGAGAGACATTCCAAGGTCTTTGGAAGGTTACGCGGATCATTGTTTGAAGACAGAATCATCTGTAGACTCCCATAAATACAGAGATTAGTTTGAAGGGTGGCCGTTTTCCTAAGCCAGTGGGATAAGACATTGATTTGGAGCCTCCATGCCCGTTATTTTTCACTTTATAGGAAATAATATAAATACATATTTAAAACAACTATACATTTTTAGAGACATGAAGTTACCATTTGTCCACGACCCCTTGAGTGTTTCATTAACTCTGACAGGAAGGAAAGGAGCAGCACTGATTGACAAAACTAATTCAGCACTCTCTCTGACCTTATCAGGGAGCCTGAAGTTTAGGTGTCATGCTCGAGTCTCAGGCCAATGCCACGGGTAATGGTAAGCTATGGTCAAAGGATGCCTAGTGATCCATGGGTCAGAAACTTAATAAGCACAGGGCCGCTCATGGCCTGGGCCAGTTAGGCTTCCACAGACATTTGGGCTGCAGAAAGACACCACCCCATTAAACTACTGGACATTTTGAAAACAGTTGTTTGAATCAATTCCAATATACCATTTGCAAACATTCTATTATTCTAATCAGTTTGTATATATGAGGCTTCAGCCATAAATGAAAGTTTGGACACAGCCATAAATGAAGAAGAGAGTAAGCTCACAAATAGAACTATTAGAATTACTAAAATCACTCTAAAAGCCAGAATTTTTGATAACTGAACACAGGTCCAGCTGTCTGCCTCTACAAAAGCCAATACTCAAGAGGCAGGTGCTGATGTAAAGGAAAGCAGTTTTATTCAGGTGCCGGCCATCTGGAAGATGGGGGACTCTCATCTCAAAGCCCATCTCAGATCTCAGGTGTCCTCGACGGCTTATATAGGGGACCCATGGGAAGAGGGGAACTAAGGAATTTCTGGTGACATGCACTTTCTCAGCTCTGCCCTTGGGTGGTTTCAATGTTATCTCCTGCGTGCATCATTGTTGTAGTTTCGTCTCTCCATCCACAGTCCCACTGCTGATATCTGGGGACAGGATGTGCAGGCAGCAGTTTTGCCGGTTCTGATGTGGGTTGCTGACGCTGGCCCAGTTTCTCGTGGTCAGGGTCATGCCTTGGTTAAGTGGGAGCTGCAACTGTTGATGTCTATAAAATGCATATGAGGAAACTTTTAATATATGAATCTTCAATGAGTTTGTTAATACAGCCTATTCTATAATTACCACAATCCATACTGTAATACCATTATATGATTAGTATATTATGCTTACTTCAATCACTGTTACATTTTGAACCTGAAAAAATGACCGTAAAGGTCCTTTTTTTTTTTAAAGACTTTATTTATTTTTAGAAAGAGAGGAAGGGAGGGAGAGAAACATCAATGTGTGGCTGCCTCTCATGCACCCCCTACTGGGGACCTGGTCTGCAACTCAGACACGCGCCCTGACTGGGAATCAAAGCAGCGACCCTTTGGTTCGCAGGTCGGCACTGAATCCACTGAGTCACACAGCCAGGGAAGGTACCTTTTAACCAAACCTACCGAATTTATCCATTAACTGAATCCTTAGATGCAACTGAAATCTAGTTTTCATCAGTTTCTCACTCTCAGAAACCCTGAAAACAGATCTCCAAATGCAGAAGTCACAAATCCTCTTTGAGATGATGACCCTTTGGCAAAAGCACCTACATAATTTGTGGTACCCAGTGCAAAGTGCGAGACTCTTTGTTAAAAAAGTTATTAAAAATGTAAAGATGATGACAGCAGAGCCTTGAACTAAACACGAGGTCCCGTGTGACTGCTCAGGTTGCACGCCCCTGAACCCGTCCTCGTCCTCAGCACAGCAGACCCTGACAGTGCCATTCCAGCTGCTCCTGCATTAAGTCGTCGGGAGTAAGTGACACTTCTCCGGGTGTTGCCAAGTGTTATGGAGGCAGATGGCCCCGGCTGTCCATAGGCCATCTGCAGGGACAGCAACAGAGGGAGAATGTGATGAAAAGTGAATGCAGCATGTCTGTCGGGAGTAACAGCAGAAAGGCAGAGGATTTGTACAGCTGTTAACAGAACTCCGGAAAAGGACAGATGGCTACTGTGGGCCCCACTGAATGCCCACGTCGTCCAGGGGAGAGAGCCCTGGATGCTTTCATCCCTAAATGAGATGACATGGCAGCGCATCTTCAGATGTTATTCTATTTATATATCTACCTGCCTACCTATATCTGCATAGATCTACACTTAATTTCTTAGTATTTCTAGCTTTCTACCTTATACCCAAGCTAACAGTGGTCTCTGTGCTCATTATGTCAGGGGAGAGGTCTGCCAGAAAAAAAAAAAAGATCTTAATAGACATCTTGGATGAGGTACACAAGCCTAAGTCCCACAGACAGGAGTGGATTCAGAGCACAGAAATCATCTGGACCAACTGTGAAGGTGGCATTTTGCCCAGCCTCGCAAAGCAATTCTCCTGGTTTCAGAAGGGAGGGCGAGGGAAGCAGAGAGAGGAGGCCTCTGTATCCCTGAGCAAGAGGGCACATACCCCATGCCCTGGGAATGGCTGCGTGGGCAACAGGCTGCTGGGGTGACAGGCAGCCTTGGCCCGAGTGGAGGCTCAGGGCAGCCGAGAGCCTCCTGTGCCCCATGGAAGGGGCAGCAACAGCATCAGACAGCATGCCCACAGGGGCAGATGGTGTCTCACTGGCAGCTTACATAGCCTGCTGATGGAGGACCCATGACCATATCATGTGAGGTGGGGCCCTCGCTCCCACCCCAACACGCATGGCTTTGCATAGCATTTCAGAAGTTGCTGGGAGGAGAAGAAAATAGGAAAAGGACTGAAGCTAGCTTTCCTAGAAGCTTGGTGGGAGGAAGACTGAGATTAGAAAGTAGATGTTAAAAAGTGTTTTTTTTCTTGTACCCCTGAGTTTTTAGACTGGGATTCATTCTAACTACTCTGTGTTAACACTATTTCCCAAGCTCAATCAGTTCCCATTGCTTTGATGCTGCTCCCACTAACTTTTTACTCTTTAATTTGGTTTCCAGTTTAGACTTTCCCAGCAGAAAGAGCCTGTTTAGACTGCCGTAAATATTGTATTTCACTCGGCAATAAAAGCTCTCAGTTTAAATGAACAAAATTGACATAGTTCTGATTTGTAAATCAGTCTCTTGTGAGTTTGGTTAACATGGCTCAGTTCCCTGGGACCTGGCCACATGGATATACTGTCTTGATGGAAATAATGAGTTCACAAAATAGAGGGTCATGACTCTGCTAAGGTGCAGATGCTCTGTGAATGTCCCTGACTGAAAAGGCCCCTGACCTCTCTCTACTGGTGTTTCCTATTGAAAAATAATATCACAAAAATTGTAAAGGAATTTGTTTAAAAAGTTATATCAGTGAAATATAGCAGTTAAGAATGCAGGGTCTGGAATCAGGCTGCTCAAGTTGATCAAATCCTGGTTTTGCCACTTATACAAACTGTGCTTTAGCAAATTCAGAGAAATCTAATAGGGATCGTTGTAAGGAATAAAGGCACTAATGCCTGTAAAACATTTTGATCAGTGCTTAGCATCTGCTCAGTGCTGCGCAAATATTAACTCCTGTTTCCAGTTCTGTTGTTGTTAGTATTTTAGGCGTTCCCTTCCAACTTGTGTTCCAATGCATGGATACTGTTTCATTCTGCATGTAAGTTACATTCTTCTTTTCAATCTAACACTGTGCATAATACTTTATGTTTTTCTAAAGAGGCTTTAATTTTTTATGATACATTTGAATTCACTAAATAGTTCAGAACTTGTCTTAAAATGACTATGCTGTGTAACAGGGATTTAAAAATGATAAATTAGAAAAACCGGCAAAGGTAATGAACAGGTAACATAAAAAGAGAGGTATATAAAGGGCTGAAGAGAGGTTTACTGCAGTAAGAAGTCAGGGAGTGCAAATTAGAGCAACTGTTACTACTTTTACCTAGCAGATTGCAACATTAAAAAGTTGACAATACCCACATTAGAGCAGAATGTAGGACAATGGGTACTCCCCTCTCCTGCTGGCCAAGGGTAAGCCGGTGAAGCCGTTTAACTACTTACATTTAAAGTTCACAGACCTTCTACACCAACCATTTCACCCTTCCATATCTGCCCTCAAAAAACGCTTGGCTGTATGCTTCAGGAAACGGAAACAAGAGTGGTCACTGCAACATTCGTAATTGTGAAAACTGAAGATCACGAAACTGCTCAGCATTACTTGGAATGGTTAAATAAACTGTAATATATTCACTCAAAAGGAATGTGTTCTATCTATCCATACTGAATGGAAAGCTTCTAAGGCTCGTTACTAAGTAAACAAGCAAACAAACAAATTTGTTAAAAAGTTGCAGAAAAGCAAGTACAGTGAGAAAGCATTTTCTTAACACACACTCTAAATAAAATACGTAGCTCTTCAATGTTTATCTATAAGTATACATATATGTGTGTGTGCACATGCATGTATAAATGTGTGTGTGTGTGAATATATTGAAAAATGTCTGGGAGAGACCACCCCAAACTGTTAAAGTTGGCTACCCATAGACAGAAAACTAAGAGTGGTCAAGGGGGATTTTAGCTATTTCTGTATCTTTAAATGTTTTTAAGTATTCTTTGTATAAATAAGGATAAACTTTTAAAAGCTAAAAGATGAATAAAGTTTCCTGAATTGCAAAGTTAGTATGCTATTGAGTAACTGTATAACCATTTATTTAGCCATTGACCTGTATTTAGCAGTTTAGGTTGTTTCCATTCTTCTGTATTATAGATCTTTACACACTGCAGCTTCTTTTTCTTCAGTTGATTTATTTCTCTAGGATAAATTCCAAGAGTGGGATTACTGGATAAAACGGTATAAACATCTTTCTGGCTTGTGATATATTTTTCCACATTGCTTTCCAAAAATGTCATGCTTCTCTTTCCCCATCGTTACTGCAGGAAAACGAGCGAGCCCCTCTGCCACCTGGCACTGGTCTCCTGCTCTGTGGCCGTCTCCCTGGTCTCAGGATTGCACACTTTTTGCTCCGGTTTTCAACCTGTTTTAGAATCGGCATCTCATCAAGGACCGTCAGTTCATAATCTTCCTCTTTTGCCTGGTGTGTGTACCCTCCTGAAAGACAGAGAAGATTAACATTCCCATTTTACAGATGAGGACACTGAGGCTCACAGAGGTCAGGTAACTTGCCTAGCTAATAAGCGGTAGATCAACACTTTCGATCATGTCACTGCACTCTGCGTTTGGATGTGGTTCTGGGCCAGTGCGGTGTGAACATAGTGGGTTTGAGTCCAAATGCCTTTTGCTTACGCATCAGGCACACTTCCGTCGTGGCTTTCTGCTGCGCCGGAACCGGCCCATGTCTGTGTCCTCACGACCTTTCTGCCTGTGTCCCCCTTTGTTGGCCTGATTCTCAGATTGTCAACTTGAATTGCACATACTTAACCTCCATTCCTATCTGTTTCGTCTACTTTAACCGAAACAGATGAACATTAGACCAGTGGCTCTCACCCTTGGGGAACTTAAAACAAAATGAACAAAACAAA
>PVJI01027588.1:0-17495 GCA_004026765.1 Micronycteris hirsuta
CTTGAAACACAGTTATAACATGACACAGGAAGAAAAGGAACAAAAGAACGTGTAGGGGATGATTAAGTGCTTCTGAATTTACACAGTGAAATATGGACAGTTTAAATGTCTTTGCTATTTGCTTCTTTTCAAACTGTGAGCAGTTTCAAACACCCCATGCTGCTCCAAGATTAATTAAGTTCTGCATGCTTTTGGCTTGCTTTGGGTACCAAGGAGAAAGGATTTTCACAGAACCCAGATTTGCCAGAGCAAAGAGAATATCTCATTAATGTATGATTAATAGCCATTTGTGAAGTGATTAATTAGTCATTTTGACAATAAACTGAGCCTATGTACATGTCTTTGCTAAACTCCAAGAGAATGTTTTGCTTTTCCTTGCTTCTTTCCTGCACAAAGACTGGAAAAATCCAAATGTCTTTGCATATTCTGGTCTTGTCTGATTTCATCTGGTTTGTCTTTAAGAACAACAGCCCTGAAATGGAAGCTCTCTAGTATGATTGATGGCATCTCTTTCTATCTGCAAGCTGGAAATACAGAAAAGGATTTTTTCTCCCTGTAGGTCTTACTGCTTATTGGTGCAAGAGTTATTTCCACTTTGCCACAGAATTGATTTGCAACATTGGTGTATGAGTTTGTATATTTTTCTCACTGGCCCGTCACAAAGCATAAGTCAGCAAGTCTTCTGTGATATGATGGATTATGTAGCCACGAGCTTCCTAGTAATGTTTCCATTAAAAGGATGAGCATATTGTCATTAACATTTGGGAACTGGAATATACAAATTCTGTACCTTGACATTTCAGAAACTATGTTATTTAGTAACACTCATCCTCCCCACCCCCCACATCCAATACCATCCATTGGACTTGGGGAACATTCCCACATCTCTGATTGCCCACCCTTAAAATAAAGACATTAGGAAAACACTAAAGGATCAATAGCAATAGTTAAGTTGGCACCCCACTTCCTTCCAAATAAAACCATTTATGTGATCCAAAAGAGGAAGAGAACAAAAAGAGTCAGGAAGAACACCTGCTTATCTAAACTGTTACAAATCATTTATTTTAGGATATGATGAAGCATTTTAAGGACTCAAATAACCAAAATGAAAAACAGAAAAATTAAACCTAAAACTCTTGATTTCTACGTTATTGTTAAAACCACTTAGGAGCAAAGAAATATTCATCAACCCCTCTCCTGTTCCTCTCCTTGCCTCCATCTCTACATAAGTTGTTGTAGGGTGTGTGTGTATATGTGGGGAAGTATAATACAGAAAGGCTTTCTGGACAAGTTTCTTTAAAACTACAGTAATAAAATGATAAAATAAAATAAATATAAAAATAAATGTGGTATGTCTGTGAGAAGTATTACAGTGGTTAAAAAATACTGGCTTAGGGTTATAACAGAACTGAGTTTGAATTTTAGTTTGATCAGTTTCTAAGTGCATAGCATGGACAAGTGTTAGGATCCTGGCACCAGCAAAAACCATAGCACTGTGCATGTGCAACAACCCTGTAGCAAGTCATGCAACCTTCAAGGGAAGTTGCATCAGCCAACCAGCACTGCGCATGTGCAACAGCCCTGCCGCCAATAAGCTCCCCGTTGCCCATAAAAGGCATATAGCCTCTAGAGCAAGAGGACCAATCAGTAAGACCCACGACTCCACCGAGCTTCTCCAGCAACGCCCCTCAGCCAACCAGTATATATACCCGCGATCCTCAAATAAAATTTGCAGCTTGATCAGAATCCTGTCTTGCTGCCATTCTTCGCGCCTCCTGTCCCTCTCACTCCTTCACTAACAGGTCTACCCCAGTTGACTGCCCCACTGGCCGGGGCAGACAAGTAACAATTTCAATAAGCCTCAGTTTCATTTGTAAAATAGATATGCTAGTATTTGCCACACAGGTTGTTGTGAATATTATAAGATTAAGATTAGCTGTCTATAAACAATGCCTGACACATAACTAAGGCTCCCTAAATAGATGTTAGATCTAGAGCTCCATGAGTGTGTGTGTGTGTGTGTGTGTGTGTGTGTGTGAGCAACACTTTTAGCAGACTGTGTCTCGTTATTCAGAGATGCAACATGCCTACATAGAACAGCTTCTTGTACAACAATGTGGTTATAGTTAAATGGAAGAGTCCAAAGGCTCTGGGGCATCCAGAGAATCCTGAAAAGAGATCTACAGCCTCTGAACAACTGAGGTCTGAATTGATCAAAGATGAAGAAAAGCTCTACTGTTCAGAATGTTCTATAACATAGATCTAACTTTAGTTAGCACCTTTCTGGAGAATATTCAGACTGAAAAATGTATCTTTTAATAGTTGACAGGTTATGTGTCCCATGTTACCAGTTAACACACATTAAAGCACACTTTCCATCACCAGTTATCCTCCGTAGACATGGCCATATTACCATTTTCCAAAACTGTATCACTCAGGTGGGGAAGTCAGAGGCCCTTTGAGTGGAAAGCTTAAGGAATACAGCTCATACCATTTCCCATCACTCTAAGACATATTTTCTTTTCACATTTTAACATCTCTAATTGAAATTAGAAATGTCTTATAATCAATGTTGGATCTTAGTTTAATTGGCAGCATTTTTATTTCTTAATGGAACATAAAATATTAGTGTGGCTTTTAATTAATGAAGTCTTAGATTTGATGAAATACATTAAATGACTTTCATGAATCCAGATCAGATATTGCCAGAGAATTCTCAGGCATTCCATTAGACGGCCCCTGAAGGGCACCATCTGAGTGGGTCGCCATGGAACAGCAGAGCTCATGTCTGGTCACTGCAAACCACCTGCTGGTTTTTAGCCACATTTTTAAAGTGAAAGAAGTGTTATGGACTTTGGTGGCAGAATATGCCTCAATTTAGTAACAATTTAATTGGAAAGAATGTTAGGTAGGTAGCAACTTTTTCAAAGATGTATTGCAATAATAATTTCTACATAAATCCCCAAGGAAGATATATTACAAAGCATGTAATAAGAGCTCCATCTTCTGAGATAAGCATAGTGAAATTCATGGGAATTAATAGACTGCTTCACTGTCACTTGACAAGTACTATTACCAAATTTACTATAAAACTAAACTTTATATTTCCAAGAAAACTCAATCAATATCATGTCTAAATCATCCTGTTATTTTATGTAACTTCAAAACAATAAATATCTTTGATTTTTTAAATTTTTTTGACTTTTTTATTAGCTCTAAGTATTTGAAATCAGGTGAAATATTGCCAGTAAAGCAACTAGTTGACATCTTCTATTTTATTCCTAAGATTTCTTAAGCTTTCTAACTCAGTCCTTCCAGGAATATTTTTTAAACTTAGCAAATTTCTAGCTATATTTTTTATTTTTTCCAACTAATGCAAATGACTTGACAAGGTAACATGTATTATTTATAAATGAATAAGAAAATGACATTTACCTTTGGCATAAATGATTCCTGCCTTAACATAAGGAAGAATTTTATGCAGTAAAGATTTTATAATAATGAGATGAGTTAGTGAAAAAGGTGTTGAATTATCCTTTCTTTCAAACAGAATTTACTTTTCATATCTATTACTTAGGATTTGTCTACCTATGTGTGAGGAGAGAGAAGAAAAAGCAGGTTTACATCTCCAGCTAAATTAGTACTATGTTTTAATTCAATGACAAACATTCATTTACCAAAATCTCTAGGAAGTGGGACTTTCAGAAAAAATAAAGTTTTCCTGCCTGAATCATTAACTTAAATCAAAATTGCACAGATCAATTAGCTTTAATAATGTATTACACTCCATCTTAAATATGTTCAGAGATGAGGTGTAGAAAGACATTTTTGTTAAGCAATACAGCACAATAAGCCAATTCTAGTCTCATATGCAAAAGGCCATCCTCAATAATAACAAAACTAAAATTATGAGTGGAATGAAATTGTACTCAATAAAAACAGATTGCCACTGTGTGAAACAAATATCAAACTCAGGAAAATGGGAATTCCAGATTCACTTGTAATTTGGATAATTATGTACAGTGGACTTGATTTCTGTAGTTATTCTATGGATCATTCTAATTTTAGTCATCTCTAATCATTCAGGTATTCACTGCAAATTTTAATATTTAAAACCACTGGAGTGGCATTTCCAGTATTTGCTATGTGCTTTCTCTTTAGAAGATATATTTTAAGTGTGTGTGTGTGTGTGTGTGTGTATGTATTTTCAGCTATGTCAATCATGTGAAGATAACAAAACTGTATCCACCACTCAAAACTCACTTAATTTTTCACCCAACCATGGAGTCAATGATAAATGATAAAATCCAGTTTGGTTATGACTTACTGATGCCTGTTTAAGTTAGTAGTCTTCTTTCAGCTCAAAAGCATTCCCTCTTATGTGTATTTTTATCCAAATTAGTTAGTTTAACCTATTTAGGTTCATACCCCTCTTTAAAATTATGATGTAAACTAAGGACATGTTCCTTTCAAAAAATGCTAATAAATTTACACAGGCTAAATCTCCACACCAACTCAATGGGCATGTCACATTTACCATAATGGAGTAGACAGGCAAGATGAGAATGGTGGGTCTAAGGCACATGGACAGTGTATATCCATGTGGTTTTTGCCATGTGAAAATGTGAGACCACTGTAGTGCCTTTGCTCTAAGAGAAGACAGGAATTCGGATATTTCTAAATCTCCAGATTTTTGAATGTTTGTAACTATTCTTTTTGTAACACAAGATAGGCCAAACAAACATATTTTGGAACTCAGCACAGCTAGCGTGCCTTCACCTATGCAACCCCTTCCCACCGACCCTGGGTTAGGACCCTTATCTAAGCAATGGAATTGCTGTAGCCATTTCCACCTGCCTTATGGAAAGAGGGAAACTGAGAGCAACAGGTTTCAATTCAGTATCGTGATGGTAATATTTAAAGACTCGTCTAATCAGATGGATTCTCATAATTTCAGATACACAATATTTCTGATGTGTTCTGTTTCCACAGGTTCTCTAATTCTACCTCAAATATGTCCCAAATTCCAAGGGTACACAAAAAATACGTATTTATTTAGGACTTGTTATTTCTAGGCTCTTGTGCTAGGCACTGAAGATACGATAACAACACATCCCTTCCCTTGCAGGCAACCACAGCCCAGTAGGATTAGAGACATATAAATAATTCATTGTATAATGTAAGTTATTTTGCAATAGATTATATACCTAGGTACCATAGAAACATGAACAAGAGAGAGCAGGAGGATTCATGAGAGATTTTACAGAAGAGAAAATCCTTGGGAAGAAATCCCCAAGTAGCAGAGAGGAATATGCTCAGGACTGAGGGGGAAACAGGCAATGGCGAAGGGAAGGGGAACAGCACAGAACAATAAAGTGCTTTGGAAAGCAGCAAGAAGCTTGGGCTAGCATGGACACAAGACTGCAGCTGAGGAAACAGGAGGGCCCTTTAATGCTTGGTCTGCCGTCCTGAACAATTGAGTTTCTCCTATGGGAGGTGGTTAGAAGGAGAGTAGTAAATGATGACTTTAAGATATTCAAATATTACTCCATATGCCCAATGTCTTCCTGACAGGTAAGCGCACTGGTGGCCCATCTGTGTACATAGAAATATGTATAAGCAGCTTGGCGCCACACCCCATAAGGTTTTATTTCCTTGGGCTTCCTTTTAGGCCAGTGGGACCAAAATAGCAGCAAACTGCATTTTAAGGTTAAAAAGAACAAAGGGAGGACAAAGAAAGAAAAGTAAAGACAGCTGCATTTTCTGTCAATGAGAGAAGAAAGGAGTAAGTTAAGGTAGTCCACATGGAAAGACATTTGAAATGAAACTCAAGAACTGGCCTCATATATAGAGAGACAAGAACCTGAACTCCTTTGCTCTGTCTGATTACTTCTGCAATAACTTGTTAGTTTTATTTAGGAATCTCTCTAGCTGGGGATGGAGTCTCTTATATCTGTCAAGTACCAGCACTATATAAATGAAATAGCACTATAAAACAACAGACAGATATCTGCACCTATGCATATTAATGATGTGCTAACATCTCTCTGTGGTTCAGAATTCATAACAAGCTTTCTCTCTGCCAAGTGCACAGTGGTACAGTATTGGTAACGTGGTGCAGTCATACCTTTAAAATAAATGCAATCCATTCATCAAATATGACCCAGGGTAGCAGGGAAAAGAAATCTTGAAAATGTGATTTTTATTTTATTGCTTGCCTCTCCATACAAGTTTTGGCTCCCTGCTGGCCACTGATGGAGAGCTATTGCATATGACAAGGGGCATGAAGCTGATTGTAAGGGAACCTGCTGTGTTTCTTCAGTCCCTTAAAAAAAAAAAAAAAAAAACCCGAACACAACACTTGAAAAGTCAATCAAGTTCAGACTCTTTCCTACCATGTGCTTAGCTATGTAGTAATACAGGGGTGGGCAAAAGTAAGTTCATAATAATAGTAACTACAATAATGAATAAATACAGACTACTATAAGAATAAACTGTTTCTAGTACTCACAACTGTAAACCTACTTTTGCACACTCCTGTAGAACCCAGCCTTGTCAGAGGAAGGCTATGTCACAAGATAAAGGGGACGTGAGATCACTGCAAGAGCCAAGGCCATGCCTGGAGTCCCGTTTCTACCTGCCAGCCTCAGGATTGCCACTCCCTGCCCGGTCATACTTGTCTGCTGCACTTCCAAAAGCAGTGGTCCTTCTGTGATTTTTTTTCTTACTTCTATGCAACGGAAGTAGCCAATTCAGAAACCCCAAAGCTTTCTGACCCTTGCCTGCAAAATCAAACCTGGTTGATATCTAGGCTGGAGTTTACAATAACTCATTCTATAAGAAAGGGAGACTGCAACCTCACTATAAATTTGCTGAGGAAGACTGCACAGGTCTCATGGATTAAGAAATGGAAGTGAAGTAAAAATATATTAATATTAGATAATATGATCACATTTAATACATATAATATGTAATGCCATAATATATATTTTTATGTAATTATATATTACATAATTGTATTGGGATACTAGAGTATACACCTCTTAGTAACTGATAAAATAAGCAGACAAAAAAACAATAAGGATTTAGAAGACTACACAATAAAATTAACAAAACTGAACTAATAGGCATGAGAGCACTATATCCAGTAAACGCAACTTATACATCCTTTTCCAAATATGGAATATTTTTACCTTATGGTTGGCCATGAAGTAAACTTCAATACTTTTCATATAATTTTAATAATTCATGGAAATCATTGATAAAAGAATAACTTTTAAAAACCCAAATATTTGGAAAATAAAACAGGTACAAATAAGTAACTGATGAGTCAAAGAAAAAACTACAATAGAAATTAGAATATACTTTCAACTGGTAAAAAATATGTTAAAATTTGGTGGCTCTTGCTACTGTACTGTTTACAAGATGACTTATAGCCTTATTTATACTTACTAATAAGTTGAAATCTAAATATCTAAATATCAACCTCAACAAGTTAAAAGAGCAGCAAATTATGAATGAAGCATATAGAAGAATAGCAATAATAAAGATAACAGCAGAGGTTATCTAAATTAAAAAATTGCAATAGAGAAAATAAAAAAAACAAAAATCAGTCTTTTGAAAAATAAACCTATGAGGACTGGCTGGTGTAGCTCAGTGGATTGAGCTCAGGCTGCGAACCAAAGGGTCACTGGCTAGATTCCCAGTCAGGGCACATGCCTGGGTTGCAGGCCAGGTCCCCAGTGGGGACCACGTGAGAGGCAACCACCCATTGATGTTTTTCTCCCTCTCTTTCTCCTTCCCTTCCCCGCTCTTTGAAAATAAGTAAATGAAATCTTTAAAAAAAAAAGAAAACCTATGAAAGATAAAATTAATAAATCTCAACAAGATTGATCAAGAAAAAGAAAAAGTTATCAGTATCAAAAATAAAAAGGGTACATCATTATAATACCCTACAGAAAGCAAGAATACAGTATATTAAAAATATGTCAACCTTTAATAATTTAGATGAAATAAAATCCTAGAAAACATACATTACCAGAACTCCTGACAGAAGAAATATAAAATCTGAATAGTTATATTTATATATATGTATATAAAATTTAAAACCTTCCTATAAAGAAACCTTCAGGCTCAGATGGCTAAGTAGTCCAAGCAGTGACTTTTTCTTACCACTAAGGAAGAAACAGTACCAATCTTCACAAAGCCTTCCAAAGAATAAGAAAAAAAGAAATTCTTTGCAATTTATTTTATGAGACCATCATAAACTTAACATTAAAAGATATCAAGAACATTATAAGATAATCCTTCTCATAAACATAGATCCTAAACAAATGTTTGCAAATTAAATCCAGGTGATTTTTTAAAAGATAATACATTAAGATAAAGGAATAAAAGGTTCATTGCTGGAATAAAAGGTTGATTTAACATTTGAAAATAGATCAGCATAATTCATTACATTTACAAAATAAAGGAGAAAACTCATATGATCATCAGTAGTTTTTCATAAATGAGGTGTCCTACTTATTTAAATCACCATAAATAATACCTAGTATTTAGCAACTATTAAAAATTAAATTAATTTGTTTCATTTCCTCTCCATCTCCATGGTTGTCTTCTTCCAACACCACTCACAGATCATTAACAGATTGAACTCTACAGGAGTTCAAGCTGTAGTCATGTTACTCCTCAGTCAAACTCCACATTTTCCCATTGATTGTGAAATAAATTTCAAAGTCCTACTCTGTCATCCAAATCACTCCACAATATGGCTCAACTTATTTTTTCTATTTTTTTCTCAAGACTCCACCAAGCGTTTTATATAATTTGATTTGTTTTTAGTTGGAAACAATCATGAATTCACGGTAGAGAAATTGATGATGACATCATCCTTTGTATCTTCTATTGTTTCCCACATAAATATTCACATAAATAAACTCTTTTGAGGAACTGGCTTTTTTCTCCAAATATAAAAGCTGGTCTATGTCATTAACCAGTTTGCTTTTCATTTTGGTCAAATCTGAAAGTCATAATTCAAATCTAGTGAGTGTATAGGATTTTAGAACTTTTCTGTTTGTCTATTTCCCTTCTCCTTAATAGCTTTGTGTAGGTGTTGAACTTTTATTATACTTTGCATATTATTATACCCCATGCCCCTGATTATTTTTCTTTTTAAAATTATTTTTAATACTCTCTGTCCTCCAAGTGGTCTATAGTCCTTACAGAATGAAGTGAAGTTTGCATGAAAATATCAAATTCCAGTCTAGATGAACACACTTTAAACTTGCAAATCTCTCTACCTTTCTTCTTCATTTTTTCTTAACCTAAATTATTCCCACCTCCCTATCACTATCCCAGCATCTAAAATATTTTACTTTCTATACTCCAATGATCCAAATGTATCTTTCCTTCAAAACTCATCTTGAGTGTTGGTTTCCTTGTAAAATTTTCTTCACTCCCAGTAAGTGAACATAACTCGTGTCAAGTTCCCCCTGAACTTTTCTCACTCTGTACTCCTCCATTGTTGGCTTTTCCTCAGGCTGATGTTAAAATAACTGCAGCAATACCCAGGTACTACATCGGTCATGGTAATGTGCAAAGGAGAAAGGGATGCTAGAGGGTGAGAAAATAGTTTCCAGAGGTCGTCCCCCACAATCATTATTAGCCAGACTTGGGTGCATAAGCATTCCTAAACTAAGCACAGTAGAAAGTAATGGGATTCCAGTGATTGGCTTAGACTAATCAGCTTAAATCCTTTGAAGCTAAGCATGAGGTCAATTTCCCTGGAGCCTGTGATTGTGTGGCAAAGGGTGGATGCTAAACAAAATCAAAGATCTGTTACAGGAAGGAAAATAAAGGGGAATAAGTATTGGATAGAACAACAGTATACTCTGTAATTGCGATGTCTCCCTCTCAGAATTCCCATGGCATTTTGTTTGTTCCTTTCATAATTCACCTATACTTTCTGTGTTATAGCTATCTGTGTGCTTATTTCATTTCTACTTCCTAACAGCATTAAGTTCTTTGAGGACAGAAATTCGTAAGTGTCCTGATCAGCAACAGGAAGAGGGGTTAGCAATATTAGGCACTTGATAGGTATATGTTCAATGAAATTACTTATTTTCCTTCTGTATAGCATGGGTATAAAAACTGTGCCTCTCTGGATTTGTGTCCACAGCAGATACTTTTATGTAACTGCATATTTTGATTGGAAGTGCCTGCCATCTATTAATTACCACTCATGGGCCCACACCTATAAAGATGTTTCTATAACCTTGGGTGCAGTAAGTCTTTGTGCTTTTATTTTCCTGTAGTGAAATGAATCCCTCATTCATCAACCAATACCCACTCACCTAGTTCCCTTTCTGATCCATTTGTAGAATGGCCACCAGGGGCTAAGTGCAAACTAAGGCTAAAGAACAAAGCTTTTCTCTGTGCAAAGGTGACTGGCTCACACCTGGATCAAGCTTGTGGTCCAGGCCTCATTAGCACCACATTCTAATCCTGCAGAGAGCTCCCAGCCAGACCTCTAGGAATAGCAACAAGACACTATACCCTACAGTGGCCAGGCCCAGCCAGGAGAAGCCGAGGAACATCTGGTAGACCATACGGTAGATGCAAAATATTCAATGTTTTAAGAAAGGAATCCCCCTGACCTGGCTAGGCTCCAGAGATACAGAATTTGAAGAAATATGTCTCTTTACTCAAAGCTGTTTTCCTTCTCCCCACCCTGGCAGCAATAGTAAAACATCCAATCCTCTCAATGATTCTTTTCCTCCCACAGCATGAATACAATCTGAGTATAAACAGGCTGTTGTTTCCAGGATCTGATGAAATATTTTATTTATTTCAACTAGAAATCATCCTCATCAGCTCTTTTGAAAAGGTATATCCTGGAATGCACACACACCACTATATTCCCTATCATGAAAGAAAAGATCATTGTCATGTGGAAGAGAGGCAAAACAAATTTAAAAAATTCTTAGCTAAATTCCTGAGAAGCAAACTTGACCAAATTTTCAGCAACCACACTGACAAAAAATATCACTAATTCCATGTTACTCATAGAATACTTTTAAGCATTAATGCCTGGTCCATTGATAGAGGGAGAGTCATCATTATGCATTCTCTGAAAGTATTTGGAGCACTTTTAAGCATTAATGTCTGGTCCATTGATAGAGGGAGAGTCATCATTATGCATTCTCTGAAAGTATTTGGGGACTCACAAAATGGAGAAAAATCCTCTGGCATGTTTACCCCAAAAGTTCATTTCTGTGAATGCCAGACTAGGGTCAGGATCATAAAATTCGTTTAGGAATTTGGAGTTTAGATCTACATTACTCCCTTCAGCACATCTCTATGAAGTTGAAGATGCCTGTTATCTCCAAGTCAACACAATATAAGAAGTCAGAGTATTGGCATGATAAATTGTTTTGAGGTGGTACTGTCAAATAAAGTTGAGGGTACACAATCAACTTATTTTCTCACTTTGGCTTCTCGTATTGCATAAGTATTCTAGTTTCACTTCTGGACACCCAATTTTCAGGTAAAAGACCTATAGCAAACAAAGTATTTTAAGAAAACTGGGAGAGGGGACATTGTGGGAAAGGGGATCCTTACAGATGACTAATATTTGTGCTTCTTTTAAAATCAATTGTGTTCCCTTTGGTAGGGGTGAAACTAGGGATCTGGGTAGCAGCATTCAAATGAATGAATGAGAAAATGAATATAGTTTAGGATCTTAGTAGGACTACAGCATTACACCAGTTACTTCACTTTTGTGAGTCTCAGTATTCTCACTCATAATTTGGGGAGTGAGCAATAGTTTCTCATTTGTAATGTAGAAGGATTAGGCGCACTAAGCTGTGTACTATGCCTTGTGCAATGCTTAATATATTCAGGTAACCCTGGAAATGTCCATCACTATGATTATTGTACTGGCTGGGCTTCCTCTTTCCACAACAGAGCTCTGTGCCTAGGATATAGTAACTTAATACCTATGGACCCTGAAGGCATGTCTTGAAGATTGAATCATTCTCAGTAAAATGTTATTCCATACCAGGTAGACAATATTAAGTGGGTCATGATCGAAAAAATGCCTCCAGCCGTGAAGAAAACCAGATAGTTACTATAGAGAGTAAACACCCAGTCAACTAACCATGATCTTAATAGAGAGACTTAAATGAAAGGTGGATCAACTGGTTAGAAACCAGAACTGGCTTTTGATGAAACAGTAAGAGACAGGAGCTTGACTCAAGAGGAAGAATCTCCACAATCAGATAGCAGCTGAATGTCACAGTGCTTGACCTTGGGAAGAGGGTTACTCAGCTAACTATAAATCCCCATCTAGAGAACTGGACTAAGGCGGCCTAAAAAGATATTTGATTTTCAGTCTGCCTAAAGCCAACATTTGAGGAAGAACCCTCTCTTTTCTCATGCTGCCCTCTGTTTCTAATATCTCTGATTTATGTACTTTTTTTAATGTTGTTCAATTTCAGGTGTTCCATTTTTTTCCCCCATTGCTCTCTCCTGCCCTGCTCCCTCAGTCAACCCACACCCTGTTGTCCATTACCATGCGTCCTTTATACATGTTCCTTGACTAGACCCTTCCCCTTCATTCCCCCATTTTCCCTCATCTCCCTCCCCTCTGGTCACTGTCAGTTTGTTGCTTATTTCCATGTCTCTGATTCTATTTTGTTCATTTGTTTGTTTTGTACATTAGGTTCCACTTATAGGTGAGATCATATGGTATTATTCTTTTACCACCTGGCTTATTTCACTTAGCAAATACTCTCCAGTTCCATCCATGCTGTTGTGAAGGGTAGGAGTTCCTTCTTTCTTTCTTCTGGGTAGTATTCCATTGTGTAAATGTACCATGGTTTTGTGGTCCACTCATTTACTGATGGGCACTTAGGCTGTTTCCAGCACTTGGACAAGAGTTTGATCTCCAAAATATATAAAGAACTCTTATGACTGAACACCAGGAAGACAAACAATCCAATGGAAAATTTGGGCAAATTACCTGCATAGACATTTCTCCAAGGAGGACATACAGAAGTCCTGGAGACATGTGAAAAGGTGCTCAAAATCAATAGTCATCAGAAAGATGCAAATTAAAACCACAATGAGATACCACCTCACACTGGTCAGAATGGCCATCACTAACAAATCAGTGAACAACAAGTGCTGGCGAGGATGCAGAGAAAAGGGAACCTTAGCACACTGTTGGTGGGAATGAAGACTGGTGCAGCCACTGTATGGCATTTCCTCAAAAAACTAAAGATGGAACTGCCTTTTGATTGAGTGATATCACTGTTGGGATTATACCCTAAGAATCCTGAAACATCAATTCAAAAGAATCTATGCACCCCAATGTTCATAGCAGCATTATTTAGTCTTGTTCCAGGCACTGCCATACACCATAGCGCACACACACATACAATGTAAATATCCATGGAAACATTTTTCATAATGACCAAATAACTGGAAACAGCTCAATTCCCATCAACTGGCGAAAAAGAGAAACAAATGATGGCTTATCCCATATGATGGAATCCTACTCAGCAATAAAAATGCGCAACATGGATGGGTCTCAAAAATATACACATATGCTAAGTAGAAGTAGTCAAACCTAGAGGAGTATACATTCTATGATTCTATTTATATAAGTTCTAGAAAAGGCAAAATGACAGTGACAGAGAGCAAATCAATGGGTGCCTGGAGTCAGGTGCCAGGGGAAAGTATCAACCAAAAACAGAAGACACAGGGAAACTTGGAGAGATAAAACTTTTCTGCCTTGATTGTGCAGATCGTTACACAACTGTATACAGTTAACACACTTCATGTTTAGTTAAATGGATGAATTCTAGTGAACGTAAGTGATACTTCAGTTAGCTGATGCCATACCACAGACCAATTAAATCAGAAGCTCTGTGAGATGTGGGCAGTCATATTTTTTATAGCTCCCCAGGAACTTCTAATATGCAGCTAGAGTGAAAAATGGCTGCTGTAGAATGAAGAGACACTTTGCACAATGTAAGTAAATAAATATTATTTTATAAATAAATTTGTAAATGTCTTAAAAGAGTAAAACTGGACATCTTCAGGGAACAATGCATTTAGAGCAGAGTCTACAAATGTTAATAGTGCAAATTAGTCTAGAAATATAACTTGGGAAAGACAATGAAAGGCCATGTTTTTTCATAGTAAATAAATGTTCCAAACTATTCATCAGAAAAGCAATTTTCCCCCTGAAAATTTGCAGAGAAAAGATCCTCAATCCCTGGAGGTGAAATATTATTAATATAATTATTGTTATTAATAATAAATATTCACTTGGAGTATACTGTGTCTATGCTAAGGATTATAGTCAAGAAGAGAATTGATTACTCACATACAAAGGTATTAAATGTAGGAAACATGCCATACTGAAAATAATGGAGCAGTGTCTCAATGGACCTGGATCTAGAAATTAGTCAAGACACAAGACTGATATTTTTTTCCTTCTTTTTCCAGAGGTCATGCAGTGCCTGTCTATCCATCTGCTTGTTTCTTCTCATCCTACAGACTCATTTTTCTGCTAACTTAATCTTGTAAATACTCCAGAATGGCAGCTTTTGCTCCCAGGTCTACAGGACTTTTCAGCTTGATTTCTGAAAATTAAGAAAGAATTTTATCTCTGCTTCCAGTTTAAATATAGATCCTATCCCTTTGCGTCAAGTACTGACTTCTGATGCATTCATCTCTGGTGAGTTTTTTGTTTCTGGGTTGGGGTGGGGAGCAGAGGATTGTAATATATAAGACTGCTTCTTTCTTTGCAGGGAAGGCAATGAAACTATCTAGTACACTAGCAATCTAGTCATTTATTTTTTCCTTTTCTGTACCCATCATGGATCCTGCTGTCCTTGGTAGTTATAACTGAATATAACTGCTAAAGATTTGTGTGTGCATGTATATGAAAATGTATGCTTCAGGCGACATTCTTCTACTGTTTATTGCAATTTCTTCTGAAAACTATTATTATCAAATTATTTAACATTTTAAGGGTATCACATTTTCCTAAATATTAGATTTGCATTTCCTTTTTAAAAAGGTATTATTTTTACATCTAACAAGAAAGAAAATTTTTTTGCCTGGTTGTCTGACTGTATCAGCAACTCTTTTTGATTTGTGTAGCAAAATCCCCCAAAAGAAGTAAATACCTAGTCTAAAACACAGTTGATAATGTTGGAGGTGACATTTGATAGTTTGGTACTTAAAATAGGCATAGCCTGAGAATATTGAGAAATGGAGACAGACTTTTCTAGGCAACAATATGCCAAAATGGGGATTTGTCCTTTTTCAACTAAAATCCAAAGCATCATCAATAGAACAAAGAAAAAACCAACAAAGAAAACCTTCTCATGCTCCAACAGAGATGTTTTTAAAATCTAACCTAGCAGATTTTTTGCAAGTCATGCATTGTATTAGAATTTCAACTCCTGAAGCTCTTATACATACATAGATTGATATAGTAGCAAATAGGAAGAGAAAAGTGTAGCACTACAGAACCGCTATTGTCTAAGACTATAAACTTTATTCTGAACAGAGTCTAAATATTTTCCAAAATTATTTATGACACATGGATGTGAACATAGAACCAGGACTAGGAGAGAAGAGGATACAGACAAGACAAAAAAGAGAGACAACTCTCACATGACTTTCATGTACTTTACAGTGAATAAGTATTTGTAATTAAAAAATCAGAAACATATCTTACTTCTACTACTATACAAGGTCTCTTCTGGCCAAGATGGAGGCGTAGGTGGACACACTGTGCCTCCGCTCACAACCAAAGAGGAAAAACAACAATTTAAAAAGCAAAACAAACACCCAGAATGGACAGAGAATCAAACCGAGTGGAAGTCCGACAGCCAAGAATTTAGGGAGGACACGTTCATCCAGACCAGTAAGCGGGGTGGAGCTGGATGGAGAGCGCGAGCAGCAAGAGGGCAGTTTTCCCGGAGAGACTCATGGCAGGCGCGCCTGGAGAAGCCCGTGGGAACCAGTAGGCCGAGACTGGTGGACCGGGCAGTCTCTCTTTTGCACACAGATAGACCGGGAGAGGGAGCTGGGGAGCGGATCAGACCACACGGCCCAGCATCGCAAGAGAAAAAAAGCCTCGGACCATCTGTTGAAAGCACCTGTGGGGGTTGAGGTGGCGAAGGGAGCAGCTCCCAGCCTCACGGGAGAGCTTATTGTGGGGGGTATGAATGGGAGCAAGCGGTAAATGGAGCAAGCACCATTACTCCCTCCCAGGCCCCGCCCCCAAAGGGAGCATCATGACACAGCTACCTGGGTTGCCCAGCGTTGGTGAACACCTAAGGCTCCACCCCTTAATGTAACAGGTGCTCTGAGAAAAAGAGAAAAAAATGGCCTAAATGAAAGAACAGAACAGAGCTCCAGAAAAATTACAACTAAGGGACAATGAGATAGCCAACCTATCAGATGCACAGTTCAAAACACTGGTAATCAGGATGCTCACAAAATTGGAAGAAAGTTGGATGCAAATAAATGAACAAATGAAGGATATGTTAAAGAAAATGAGGGGAAATGTGCAGGGAACCAATAGGGAAGAGAAGGAAACTAGGACTCAAATCCACGGTGTGGACCAGAAGAAGAAACAAGAATTCAAAAAAATGAGGAGAGGCTTAGGAACCTCCGAGACATCTGTAAATGGCCCAACATCCGGATCATAGGGATGCCAGAAGGAGAAGAGGTAGACCAATAAATTGAACATTTATTTGAACAAATACTGAAGGAGAATTTCCCCAATCTGGCAAAGGAAATAGATTTTCAGGAAGTCCAGGAAGCTCAGAGAGTCCCAAAGAAGCAGGACCCAAAGAGGAACACACCAAGACACATCATAAGGACATTACCCAAGATTAAAAATAAGGAGAGAATCTTACAAGCAGCAAGAGAAAAGGGGACAGTTACCTACAAAGGAATTCCCATAAGACTGTTGGCTGATTTTTCAAAAGAAACCTTTCAAGCAAGAAGGGGCTGGAAAAAAGTATACCAAGTCGTGAAAGGCAAGGACCTACATCCAAGATTACTCTATCCAGCAAAACTTTCATTTAGAATTGAGGGGCAGATAAAGTGTTTTTCAGATAAGGTCAAGTTCAAGGAGTTCATCATCCCACAGCCTTTATTATATGAAATGTTAAAGGGATTTATATAAGGTATGGAGGGACATCAATAGGGGAGTGGGAGGGGGAGAAAGGAGGAAAAAGTACAGAGAAAAAGTAGCATAAGCGGTAGGTATAAAACAGACAGGGGGAGGTTAAGAATACTATAGGAAATGTAGAAGCCAAAGAACTTATGTGTATGACCCATGGACAAAAACTAAAGGGTGGAGAATGGGGGTGATGTGGGAAAGAGGGGAAAAAAGGGGGGGGGATGGGACAACTGTAATAGCATAATCAATAAAATATATTAAAAAAACAAACAAATAAAAG
>PVJI01027589.1:0-17488 GCA_004026765.1 Micronycteris hirsuta
GAGACAAACAGTTCTGAGACCGTTCTTCCACCACTGATTAAGACTGGGGTGGCAGGTGTTGGGGATAATATTCATTTAGCCTTCTGAGCTTTCTGGGCAGACTTGGTAACTTTGCCAGCTCCAGCTGCTTTCTTGTCCACTGCTTTGATGACACCAACAGCAACTGTCTGTCTCATGTCACGAACAGCAAAGCGGCCTGTCAAAACAAATTGTATATCATTAGAAACACTTTGCACATACACAAAATAATCTCATTTAAGTAAAATTTCTAATTACATTAAATAGCCATCCTTACCCAGGGGAGGATAGTCAGAGAAGCTCTCAACACACATGGGCTTGCCAGGAACCATATCAACAATGGCAGCATCACCAGATTTCAAAAACTTTGGGCCATCTTCTAGCTTCTTCCCAGAGCGCCGATCAATCTTCTCCTTCAGCTCAGCAAATTTGCAAGCAATATGAGCTGTGTGACAATCCAAAACAGGTGCATATCCAGCACTGATTTGGCCTGGATGGTTGAGGATAATCACCTTGGGAAAAGGTTTGCATTTAGTGAGTCTCAAAGACAGTTAAGGCTCTGTGAGGAAGTTAAAAATAGGACATTTCTGAAGTGTTACCTGAGCTGTGAAGCCAGCAGCTTCCATTGGTGGGTCATTTTTGCTGTCACCAGCCACATTGCCACGACGAACATCTTTGACAGATACGTTCTTGACGTTGAAGCCCACATTGTCCCCAGGAAGAGCTTCACTCAAAGCTTCATGGTGCATTTCAACAGACTTTACTTCAGTTGTAACGTTGACTGGAGCAAAGGTGACCACCATCCCAGGTTTGAGAACACCAGTCTCCACTCGGCCCACAGGGACAGTACCAATGCCTAAAAAATGTTTAGGCCATAGTCATCAATGCCTCTATGAATCAACTGCAACCACCTGTAAGTTACATTCTGTTGGCAACGTTCAACTTACCACCAATTTTGTAGACGTCCTGGAGAGGCAGACGCAGGGGCTTGTCAGTTGGACGAGTTGGTGGCAGGATGCAATCCAGAGCTTCAAGCAGCGTGGTTCCACTGGCACTGCCATCTTTACGGGTGACTTTCCATCCCTTGAACCAAGGCATCTAAAACACAAGATTGTCAATCTTGGTTACCTGCAATTCTGCCCTGCTTCCAGAGCTTTTTTCCAAAAATCAAGTCACTTACGTTAGCACTTGGCTCCAACATGTTGTCGCCATTCCAACCAGAAATTGGCACAAATGCTACTGTGTCAGGGTTGTAGCCAATTTTCTTAATGTAGGTGCTGACTTCTTTAACAATTTCCTCGTATCTCTTCTGGCTGTAGGGTGGCTCAGTGGAATCCATTTTGTTAACACCAACAATCAGCTGTTTCACACCCAGTGTGTAAGCCAGAAGGGCATGCTCACGGGTCTGCCCGTTCTTGGAGATCCCTGCTTCAAACTCGCCAACACCAGCAGCAACAATCAGGACAGCACAGTCAGCCTTTAAAAGAAAACAAGGCCATATCCTATTAAATGAAAGCTCTTCAAAACAGGTAAGACCAATGTATAATACAAGTCCAAAAATTAATCCTACAAACCTGAGATGTCCCTGTAATCATGTTCTTGATAAAGTCTCTATGTCCTGGGGCATCAATGATGGTCACATAATACTTGCTGGTTTCGAATTTCCACAGGGAGATATCAATGGTGATACCACGCTCACGTTCAGCTTTCAGTTTATCCAAGACCCAGGCATACTTGAAGGAGCCCTTCCCCATCTGTAAGGATTAGAATGGTTCCTTGGTAACTAAGGCTCACTCCAACTTGAAATGCCTTACCCCCACTACTTAGCAGGAAAACACTCAATTCCAATGCTAAACCTAGTGGCTTTACCTTATTCTCATAGTTACGGAGCAAAGGGATTCAGCAAACATCACCTTATTATAAGTTAACCAGTACGACATGAGGTAGATTGGGGACTTTTGGGAAATTACCACGTAATTAAAGTCTGTCAGGAAATACAGTATCTAGGTTACTGTACCTACCTCAGCAGCCTCCTTCTCAAATTTTTCGATGGTTCTTTTGTCGATCCCACCACATTTGTAGATCAGATGGCCAGTAGTGGTAGACTTGCCGGAATCTACGTGTCCAATAACCACAATGTTGATGTGAGTCTTTTCCTTTCCCATTTTGGCTTCGATTTAGTGGTAGTTTTCTCGACACCTAAATTGGGAAAAAACAAACTTTGAAACCACGGTCCCAAAGGCTCGTGAACAAGCCTTGATGCAAATCAAAGGGCAAATTCCAAGGAGAATTATAACCAATGCCAAGCTGGCCCAACTCTCGTCTCCACCCACCAAGTGTGGGGAAACTCCATCGTCTAAGTCCCCTCCCCCAACCCGACAAGCTCCGCTCCCTAGGCCACGAGCAGACATCCAAGTGCCAGGACGGCGCCCAGCACACGGCGGGGTCACAGGAAGCAGCAGCCCGGGGGAAAGGCCCTTTTCCTTTGTGCGGTGACTCACCCGCCCGCCCCGGGCCGCCGCGTCCTCCATTTTGAGCTCCCTACACAGGGCCGGCGAGCGGCCATCTTTCCGCGCATGCAACTGGTGCCGAGCAGGCGGGCTGGCCTCGCCGCCGGGGTGGGGCGACAGGCCCAGGGCGGCGCGCGCCCAGTCCCGGAGCCGCCCGGTCACTCTCGGGACTCCCCCCGTCCGACTCGGGCGCCCCACCTCGCCGGACAAGTGCGCCCGGCCGACAACCCCGCCGCCGCCCTCCGATCATCGCGGCGGCCCACACCGCGACAACCCGACGAACGCTAAACAGCCCATGCTGCCCAGATCCCGACCGACCAACCTTGGCTAAACTTATCGACGGAGAAAAAACAAGTGGATGCTTTTTCTGATAACTCAGATGGGCCGAGAATTCAATGTAACAGGGCAGACGAGGAAAGGCGGGGGGAAGCGCACGCGGCGGCGGGCACGGCGCGCAAGCCAGGCCTCAACCCAAGCACGAGGCTCAGAGAGCGCCCGAGAAAAAGCGCAAGGTCTCGAACTCTCCTACCCACTTACGACCCGAAATTCGGGGTCGAGAACAGCGCAAAGTGGCTCAGTGGCACGGCGGGAGGGAAAGGCACGCGAGGGCCGCCACCCGCCCCAGGAGGCCAGGCCGCGGAAGCCACGCCCGGTACTCACCTGTGTTCTGGCGGCAAACCCGTTGCGAAAAAGAACGTTCAGGAGGACTACGGCACTTATATACGGCTCTCCCCCACCCTCGGGGAAGTGGGCGGAGCCAGCACACGACACGACTTTCCCAGCTTGCCCCGCGCCACCTCCACCAGGCACCCGTTCAATCGCCGTCCCCTCCCCCCACTGTTCGGGGACTGTGGGTGATGTGCAGTCAGCCCACTGAAGAGCACACGTCGCCTCGCGCATGCTCCTCTCGACCCCGATGACGAGAGCAAGGGGTGGGGGGCGGGACGAGCGATCCCAGGATTCTAGGTTACTGGGAGTTTACCGACGGTCCCTGGGATTCCCCGAAGCAAAGGCGAGTCCTCCTTTTGTATGAATTACTTTCAGCAGCAGCTACGGGGGTGGGGCGGCGAGGAGACCGTGGTGCTGGGATGCGCAGAATCTTTCCTCTACCGTTTCTAGTTGGACTGCAAAGATGACCTCAAGATTGGGGTATCCCATCATCCTGCAATACACCTTCCGTTTTCACCTTTGTCCTCTCGCAGGTCCGGGACCAAGCTCTAGAACTGCTTCCCCCTGCTGTGCGCGCAACCACAGGGGGCTGGCTCCTCCCCACCCCTTAGCCCTCGGCGCCCCACCCGGCCGAAGAGGAGTGCGAGGCCCTGGGAGCCGGGACCGCGGACCTGGGGGATCGGGGGTAGTCACTCCGTGGCGGTGAGCCCCACGAATATGCTCCTGGGGTGGCCACTTGTCCGGTTCCAGTCCAAGCCATCTCTCTGCTTTTATCGAAGTCCGTTTTACGCATTCACACAGCACGGTATCCCACACATCCAGTTTTTCAGTTTAGTATAGACTTCAGTCTTACAGTTTGCTTTACTTCTAACTCTACGGGTTTTTATTTTTATTGTATTTTTTCCAATACCACTTAGCTCCGTTACACCCCTCCCCCACAACTCTAGAACTCGAGTTTTATTACACTAAAGGGACCCTGAGTGTGTGTCATTCTCGTGTACATTTTTTTCAGTCGTACACTCATTTGATTGCAAACATGAAAAATCTAAAAAGAATTTTCAAATTCAGTCTTTCCACATGATCTCATGTAGAGACTGCATCAGCAAAGTTATCCACCCAGTGTGAAATCACTGTTTCTCCAAAATCGCCTATACCGTTTAAATAAATGGCTTCGTTTTCTGTCGTCCTATTTTTTGTAACTGAATATTAGCATAAATCCAGGGCGAAACTGAATGAGGCCTTTTTGGTTGCCAATCTGGGCAGACTCTGAGAAATACTTCCCTGAAGAAAGAAGCAGCTCTTTTTTTAAATGAGCTAATTACTAGATCGTTGTGTGTTCTTCCATGTGTAGAGCATCTCGGAAACCTCCAAGTCTCTTGACAAAGATTTGAGAACCTACTATGTGTCCAGTGCTAAACAAAGCTCTATGGCATGTACAAAAGAAGTATTTCTTTTGGAGAGGAACCACAATCAAATTGGAAAACTAATATGAAACAATTGGGAAGGAGTTAAACGTGTACTTACTTTCTATTTCATGGTAGAATATATGGCTTTCAGAATATATAGCTTTGGATACTTCTCACAATCCAAATGTCTCAGCTTTTTTTGTTTTACCGCTCTGTAGATAGATACAAACTTCTAAACATTAGGTTTTTCTGTTTCTTCATTAAAAGTTTTGTAGCCTCCTCAGTTTAACTTTGAGATAGTTTTCATAAAAGAAACTAGGCCACTTAAAAGTTTCCCTGGAATACATCATCCTCTAATAGCAACAAAAGCCTTTTCTGTTTGTTTTCTAGCTTCTCTCATTTCGCAAATTCCTTTTTTCTCGGTGCAATTTCCTCGTAACCTACTGGGCCCCACTGAGTGGGTGCTCTTACTAATGTCGCGATAGTGGCCCAGACTTCACCGCGTGTTGTGGCGGGGTGGGGGGCAGGCACCTCGAACCATATGGTGAGTTAACCTTGGACACTGGCCACAAGCCTAAACTCGGGGCAGAACTCGCGCTTCTGCTCGCTATCGGGGCGGGGCGGGGCGGGCGGGGCGGGAACGCCGCGGAGACGCCGGCGGTGCGCGGCGGGGCCCAGGGGGCGCAGGGAGGCGCAGGGCGGGCCTTGCCTCGCGCCCGCGCCGCCGGCCCAGCGGGCTGCGCTTCGCCCGCGCTCCGACACCTGTGGACGGGGCAAGACCAGCGGCAAGGAGCCGGGCCGCTCGGGCCCTCTGGCTCCGGTCGCGGGAGGACCGAGGTCGTCCGGGTCCGCCCCCAGGCCCGCCCACAACTTGAAGTCACTTTCTTTGGAACTCCGACGGCGGAAGGAAGCGCCCGGGAGGAGGCAGAAAACCCCACGTGGCTCAGGGTGGGGGTCGGTTTTCGTCACGGTGCCTGGGCCTGTAAAAGAATGAAGCAAATTTTTTTAAAGCTCTGTCCCCAGACCCAGTGTTTTGAGCACAATCCTAGCTCATTTCCGCCCACAACTTTACAGCAGTTACAGTATGTCTTTTACTAATTTAAATGTTTAAACAGTAACATTGTTGAGACTTGTAAATGTGCTTTTGGGTCATAATCTAAGGTAATTTTGCTTAAGATTTTTCTTAAAGTTGTTCACGCTATTTATTTCAAATTGTTAAAAAGGAAATATCTACACGATCCTTTAAAAAATAGATTTTAGTTATCTACTTAGGAAAAGGCTGAAAAGTAATAGTTGTCTGATACCTGTAATTGTGATTCAAAGCATCTTTCAGTTTTGGCTAATCACTCTTGGGCCCAATTTAAAGCAGCTTTAGAGTAATTGCATTTTTGCTGTGGTTTGCTACGTTTTCATCTTGCCTGTGCCAATTAAAAATGATTTTTAAAAGGGTATTTTATAATATGACTAAGTCAAGGAATATTTGGCTTGAGAATTCCAAGTAAAATGGTACTTCAGGGTGCCAGGCGTTGTTCTAACATTTGCAGTATTCAATGTGACCCCACCACCTTCATTTTGCAGGTGGAGAGTCTATGAGGCAACTGATAGTTATGCATGATAAGCAAATACAGACATTTTAAAGTTTAAACTTTTTTAAAGTTTCACCTTTTATTGCACAAAATCGTGAATACAATCTGTCACCTTGCTTTTTTCACTTAATGGTTCTTGGAGATCCTCTCTTGTGAGTACATTAAGGCTCAGCAGAGCAACTTTGAAACTTAGGAATCTGACCAGAGAGCTAGTCACTACCTTTTTCTAACAGGTATAAGCAAAAGCATTGAAGTCAGAAAATCAGGGATTCAGTCTTTCCTCTGCTGCTTACAGAGCTGTGATAGTCACTAGTTCTTGGTTTCTCAGTGCATCTGTAATTAGCACCTACCTCACAATTCTGATATGCAATGACAGGAAACCATGTGGAGGCACTCAATTATCCAGTTAAAATCACGTTTCTGTAAGCTTTATGGATGACACCTGCCCTCAGTTGGTTTGCTTTGTGACATTGACACAGAAAAGAAAATCAACTTACTGGTATCCTTTTATTTCTAAAAGTTTGAAATAGGTAACACATATACATAGTAAAAAATTGTACAGAGGTTATAGCATGAAATGTTACCCTCCTTTTGGGGTTGAAAGTCTGAAGGATATGGCAGGAAGTTTAAGGAATCTAAAGGCGTTACTAATACTGTTGTCATGATTCCAAGGCTAGTGCCTGCCAGGATAGGCGCCCTCGCATTTGTTATGAAGAAAAGGAAAACCTGCTCTATCTCACTATTTTTTGTGAATCCACATTTTATAGACAATGTTCATTTCAGTATTTCTATGTCTTCATAGGTAACTTATTGGAAGAACACTGGACTAAAGAGCTAGAGTCTATTCCTAGCAATTTTATGTATTAGCTGTGTGATCTTGAATAAATCACCCTTGACCTTGTTATCCTGTGTAAACTATCTAATAATACCTATTTCACAGGACTGACCATTAGGATAAAATGAGAAAATGTACCTGAAGATGCAAAGCATTTTTATACACGTTGGTGCTCATTATAATTAGAAAATGATCAGTAGCCTTTTCAAAAACCAAAGAAGAAAAATCTGTTCAAAATAGAAAGAAATTTACTAATTGTCATTATTTATTCTGATAATGAGCAGTATTTGGTCCATTTCATTTAAGTATAGAACTAAAGATTCACCAACACATGTGACACTGTGTGTGTGTGTTCTGTAAGTGGCAAGGACTTTCAAATTATGGCATTCAGTATATGTTGGTAATTGTCCAGGACTTCAGAGGGCAGTCTTTATTTATCCATTCATCAACATTCACTGAGCAGCTACTGTGTGCCAGGCACTGAGCTAGACATTGAGGAGACAGAAAACAATCACTTGCATGGTGTGTGCAGCAGAGCCCCAGCGAGGTAGGGAGGGGGCGCACTAACGGTAAACAGATGATTGCAGTGGAGTGTGAGTGCTGGAACCAGGTAAGCCTAGGCTGCTTTTGAGCATTCGGGAGGGGCCCAGACTGGAGGTGGAGGTGGGAGAATATGAGGATAGCAAAAGGAAAGCTGCTCAGGGTCGAGAGGGTCTCATCTTGGTTGGGCAAAAGCTGGGAGTCAGCCAGTGGACGGAAACCTTGGATGGAGCATGAGTATTTTGGATGACTGCCCTAGAAAAGAAGGTGGGAGACAGAGTTTGCTCCTGCCTGGATAGGAACAGACAGCAAGACATATCTGTCCGAGGGACCTGTGAAGAACATTGGGGTTTCAGAGACAGGCGCCCCTGGGTCCACCTCTCGAATCCATCACTTACTGGCTGTGTGGCTCTGGGTAAGTCATGTAGCCTCTTCAAGCTGCAGCTCCCTCCTCCATAAAAAGAGGATGACAAAACCTACCCCATAAGACTACTATGACAGTTAGATGAGAAAAGTATCTCAAGTGTGAGCATTTTGTGGAGGGTTTTTTTTTTTGGTTTTTTTTTTTTGCACCAAGTTGGAACAATAATAGGTAGGGAATTTTTAATTTTTCCTTTTTGTTTGTTTTTATGCACTGTGTACGTGGTATATAGTGCTTTCAGAGTGAGGCAGTTCAGCAGTCCAAAAGCCTTCACTCAAATCCCTGGCTCTACCACAGCTAGTGATGGGATATTTGGCCAGTGATTTAGCCTCTCTAAGCCTCGTGGAATCCATAAAGTGCAGATAATGATAAATACTATCTACCCCAGAGGGTTGTGGTGAGGATAAGACAATCAATGTGAACTATTCAACTCAGTGCCTGGCACCTGGTAATCATTCAATAAATCTTAGTTGTTGGTTTTTGGCGGTGGTTGTATTTCAGAGTCCTTGTGAACTGGCATCTTGTCAGAGAATGAAGTTTCTTTACTAAGAAAATGCCATGATGACCTCACTTTGATCTCTGTATTTAAAATTCCTGCATTTTATGTTTGCTTATTAATTTCCCTGTAAGTTCTATTTTCAGAATCTTAAAGATGTTGTGTTTTAAATATTGTGAAGTCAGAAATGTTTTTAAAACACAAGGTTTTTTTTTAACGAGTTTTTAAAAAAATCGAATGCAGCATAAACAGTTGCTGCTAATTCTAAAGTTCCGTCACATCCTTGTGCTTTCTAAGATTGAACGTCCATTCCTTAGTTTGGTATCTTTTGAATTGTTGCTATGTCATCTCCTTTGTTTTTCTAGAACCATCTGCTTCCAGTATATCTACTGGCAAGCTGTTCTTGCTGCAAAAAGAACTTTGCAGACTTATTTTGTAAAACACCCATCTATTTTATATGATTGTTATGGAAACAGCATGTCACACAATCATCACTGAACAGGAAAAACCATGTCTCAATTAATGGGGAACCACTATGGTAAGTGATTAGATCATCTTCTTGTTTTTAGAACACACTGAAAATGAAAAAGAATCTGAAAGCCATCATGTGCATGAAAACTTGACAGTCTCTCCATGAATTTGTATATTGCCTGCCTGTGGGTCCGCTGCAGAGTAACTGGTACTGGCCTTTTTTATATAGTACTATATTATGTCTGTATTTGATTTCATTAATTCCAGTAAACCTGTACCAGCCTTTGCTCTCAAGGTCTACAATAACAAATTCCCCAAGCTGGGAGAGAGTTTAATTTCTATCTAGTGAATCCCACTAATTTTATAGATAAGGAAAAGTGTCAGAATGACAGTCATTTGCCCAGTGCTCACGTGGCCAACCATAAAGGCCATCCTCTGGCCTCCATTTTTGCCTTTGGTTGGTAAAGTGGTGGGATTCAAAGAGCACGTTCTAGAGCTACTAGCTAAGTTCAAAGTCCATCTCTGATATTTACTAGCTATGTGACCTTAGGCATATTAGTTAATCTCTTTAAGTCCCAGCTTGCTCATCTGTAAAATGGGAATATTACTTAAAGAGTCGTTACGATGATTAAATAAGTTAATATATATTTTTAAATGTTCCTTACATTCTCTAAGAATTAACTGTTATTTTGTCTATTTTGTTCATTATTTTATCCTCAGCACCTAAAACAGTACCTGCACAGCAAGTATTTAATGAACAAGTGAATAGATGAAGAATGAGTCAGTCGTGTCTCTGCTATCAATGACTGATTCAAAAAGGTTTTTCCGTATTTTTGTGGAAGGATGGTTCTCACTGTCAGACATCAACAGATAGTTTCAGTTGCAGAAGGTAAGTGAAAGCTGTAGGTAGAACTACTTAGTTTTTTTTGGGTTTTTTTTTTTGGTCTGCATTAGTTAGTGTATTATGGAGAAATAGTGTTGAACATTCCCTAAATTGGTAAAGGACAGACATAATCCACTTAGTGAAACCCAAGCAAGATAATAAGACTTTTCTTAGGTATGTCATAGTCAAACTGCTAAAACCAAAGATCAAGAAAAAGACTGAGAATGGTCAGAGAAAAATAGGGAGCACGTGGAGGGGGGAACAATTGAAATGACTGTGGATGTCTCATCAGAAACATGGAAGCAAAGAGAGATGTGAACAACAGCTCGAAGTGCTAAAAGAAAAAAGCAATAAACCTGACAATCTAGAATTCTTTAGTGAAAATACCCATCATGAATTAAGGTGACAAAATCACAGTAAGATAGCACTACACACACACAGTCAAATGACTAAAATTTAAAGACAGTACCAGCTTTCAGCAAACAATTGGAACTCACATGGCTAGGGAGAATGGAAAATGCTAGCGATTTCTTAAAAAGTTAAACGTACATCTTCCATATTATCACTTCTATGAATTTAGTCAAGAGAAATGAGAGCATATGTCCACACACGTGGGGCCACATGCGCACAGCAGCTTTGTTTGTAGTCACCGGAGACGAAGACCAGCCCAAATGTCCATCAACAGGTGACCGGAGAAGCAGGGCTAGTGTATCCATACAGTGGAACACTGCTCAGCAATAGCGAGGAATGAACTACTGATACGTGTAACGATATGAATGACATTCACAGCGATTGTGTTGACTGAGGAACCATACAAAATAGAACACATAACTATAATTCTTCATTGATACAAAATTCTATGGAATATAAATTAACATGTGGCAACAGCACATTGATGGTTATGGGGCCGGGAGAGGGTTTGGGGAGGAGAAAGAAGAGAGGATTGTGAAGAGGCATGAGGAAGCTTTGATGAGCAACGAATATGTTCACTATCTTCATTGTGGTGCAATGATCTCATGGGTGTGCACATATATTAAAACTTACCAAACTTTCCTTTATTATTTTAATTTTTACTGAATTTATTGGGGTGACATTGGTTAATAAATTATGTACCGTATTTTTTGGACTATAAGATGCACTCCCCCCTCAAATTTGGGAGGAAAATGGGGTTCATCTTATAGTCCATATGTAGCTTACCTGGTGACATTTACATTGGTGAAATATTATGTTACTTGTGTTATTAAATATTTTACCACATTTTTTGCTTCAAAAAATTTTTTTTCTTATTTTCCTCCTCTAAAACCTAGGTGCATCTTATGGTCCAGTGCATCTTATAGTCTGAAAAATACGGTAGGTTTCAGGTGTACAATTCCATTATACATCATCTGTATATTGCATTGTATGTTCACCACCCAAAGTCAAGTCTCCTTCCGTCACCACTTATCCCCCCATTGCCCTCTTCTACCTTACCCCCCCCACCCTGTTGTCTGTGTCTGTAAGTTTTCTTCCAATTGTACACATTAAATATATGCTGTTTATCATATAGCAATCATCCCAGAATGAAATTAGGAAAAATAGAGCAAAACAAAACAAAAGAATGAAAGCAAAATAGATATATTTTTGTATAAAAGAAAATGAGAATTTATTGCAGCAGACTTGCACTATAAGAAATGCTACAGGATGTTCTTGAGCCTGAAGAGAAACACCATCAAACTGAATCTCAAATCTTCAGTGAGAAACAAAATGGAAATGAAAAATACTTAGGAAAATATAAAATACGACTTTTCCTCTTAATTTCCTTAAAATACATAAGACTATTTAAAGCAAAAATTATAACATTGTCTTATATGTGGGTTGAAGATATATAAGACCTGTAGCTTAAAGGATAGGTGTGGGCCTATAGAATTGAAAGGTTCTACATTGTACAAAAAGCCACTGTTAACTCTTAAGTAGATTGTGAAAACTTATGGATGTATAGGGTATCCCTTAGAGCTAACACTAAAATAAAATGCAAAATGGCCCCGGTGGGGTAGCTCAGTTGGTTAGAGCATCATCCCCATATGCCAATGTTGTGGGTTCGATCCCCAGTCAGAGCATGAAGAATCAACCAATGAATGAATAAATAAGTGCAACAACAAATTGTGTTTTTCTCTCTCTTTCTCTCTTCCTTCCTCTCTCTCTAAAAATCAATAAATAAAATTTACTTAATAAATAAAGAGAAAAATATCCAAAGAGACATGACGGGGGTGCAAAAAAACCTGGAATTAATTTATAAAAAATTGTGCATTTATTCTTACATGTTTAAACTTCAGTCACCTTCAAAATACTCTCCATTTGATGCTATACACCTATCAAGATGTTTTTCCCACTGCGCAAAACAGGTTGTGAACTCGTCAATTTTGATACCTTTTAATATTTCTGCCATTTTTTGTTTTACCTCCACATTGGCAAAACATTTCCCTTTGAGGACTTTTTTCACCCGGGGGATAAAAAAGTCTCGGAGTGAGATTGCATGAATAGGAAGAGGGACACAGGGGTCATGTCATTTTTGGTCAAAACTGCTGAACAGTCAGCACAGTGTAAATCACTCATCATGAAATGGGCAAATACTTTGAAAGAGTATTCAAAAAAATTCACTGAAGTGAAGTGCAGCCTCTCACAACAATGCCAGCTGGCACACTGATACAGATGGTTTTCTAGATCACTCATCTAGTGGGGAAAACCTGTACTACAAGGGGCTGCCATCTAGAAGATAACTGCATTTTTTGGGGGGTTCACCCTCATTAGGCTAAAAAGCCAGTAGAGAGAATGGAATTCTAAAAGGAACTAAATAATCCAAAAGAAGAAGAGAAAACAAACCAGAAAGGACAAAGAGAAAAAGTAAAATAGTAGACCAAAATCCAACTCTCAATAATTACAATAAATGTTAATGAACTAAACATTCTAATTAAAAAGAGTTTGTCAGGATGGATTTTTTTTAAAGCAAGATCCAATTATATGTTGTCTACAAGAGGCATGTTTTAAATATATAGACACTGATATCTTATGTGAGACAGATACCATTTATTTTGCCACATTGAAAAAGGCTTTTAAACATTACCTGTCTTAATCACTATACCTATAAGATAGAAAATAATTATACTCTGTCCAAGATTGTAGTAGTTAAAAATAATTAAATGATTATAATGAACTTTGCAGATACTGCTTTTGAAATTGTTATTTTCTTATAATAATTACTTAACATGCGAGGTCTGTCTGGAAAGACTCTAACAGTTACTATAAGTAGGACAGTTTGCATAACATCAATGTACCGCATTTTGCACTTAAAATGCACACACATGTTTTGTGCATGTTATGCATGGGATTATTTTACCCATGGCATGTATTCATTATACGCATGTATTCATTATACCCATGTATAATGCACCTCCTTATTTTTCCCTCAAAAATCTGGGCAAAAAATTGCACATTATACATGGCAAAATATGGTAAACCTGGCAGCCAAGGAGAGTGGACTGGAATGCCCATGTGTGAACAATGACTTCACTGTGCTAGTCAACGGGGGTGGTAGACACCATTGAGTGAGCATGTGTACTATGTAACCATTGTATTCAAAATGACTGGGTGAGTAGAGCAACAAATCTGTATCAAATTTCTAGTTAAGCTTGAACAATCCTCCACAGAAACTATTCAGATGATTCAGAATGCTGCAGCTATGGGCAACTGGTGATTGGCAGCTTCATCACAACAACCGCCTGCTCATGCATCACGTCTTGTGCAGAGTTTTTTGGCAAGACATCGAATAACCCAGGTGACTCAACCCCCCTACAGCCCAGATTTGGTGTCCTGTGGCTTCTGGCTTTCCCCAAAACTAAAATCACCTTTGAAAGGGAAGAGATTTCAGACCATTGATGAGATTCAGGAAAATACGACAGGGCAGCTGGTGGTGATTGGGAGAACTGTGTGAGGTTCCAAGGTGCCTACTTTGAAGGGGACTGAGGCACCATTGTCCTATGTACAATGATTCTTACATCTTGTATCGTCTTCAATAGATGTCTATTTTTTATATTACATGATTGGATACTTTCTGGACAGACTTATTCATATATTATTTTGCTTCAGTTATTCCATTGTTTCTTTCTGAATAGGCACATCAATATTTAATGTAAGCATTATCCTATTTAAGAATATTATTCTACTTAATAACATTTTTATTATATAGAATAATTGAAATCAGGGTTTTGGGATCAAATATCCCTGAATTACTCTTGGCTCTGATACTTACTGTGTGTCTTTAGGCAAGTTTTTTAAGTTTATTTATTGAGATTCAGTTCCTTCATCTGTAGCAGGATTGTATTATTTCATGTATTAAATAAAAGAATGCAATGTGAAATGCTTAGCACAGAGCCTGGCACACAGTAAAAACTCAGTAATGTTATTATCACCATCATCATCAACATTATTGATGATGAGTGAATTCACATATCTTCTTAAAAACATACAACAACCATGAGAAAAGACTTTGAAATTTTATATTCTGTTGTACTTCAATCAAATTTATAGTTAACACTATATAATATTAAAATACAGTGCAGTGAAAAAAGACCACAACAACCCAAAGGAAGCATAAAATACCTCACTATATAACAATCTTCTAAGTAAATATCTACAAAATTAAGCTGATGTCTATCAAAGTCTATTTTTTTGTTTTGCTTTTTCTGGAATGTTCCTTTATTTGTTTATATTTTTTAGATTTTATGTATTTACTTTTAGAGAGGGAAAGGGAGGGAGATAGAGAGGGAGAGAAACATCAGTGGGTGGTTGCCTGTAGCTCACCCCCTAGTGGGGACCTGGCCCACAACCCAGGTATTTGCCATGACTGGGAATCAAACCAGCGACCCTTTATCCGCAGGCCAGCTCTCAATCCACTGAGCCACACCAGCCAGGGCCTTTCTATTTTTGAAAACATTTTATTCTGACACTGAACTTTAACAGTCAATGAGCAAATGAGAGCCAGACAGCAGAAGGAATCTATTATTAGATTCTTAACCTGAAGCAAAAATGGTTTACAGAAACCCTCTTTAGATGCGGGCATGTCCATGCGACAGGAATGTGGGAGAGCATCAAAAAGAATTGCAGCTATGGAATGGAAACTGGGAGCCTTCAGTGTCAGAATGCCTAACTGGAAGACAGGATTCTATGAAAGCTGGGAAAAATGCATTGGTCTTCATTAACTATCATCGAATGAAGCAATCCTACAGCACAACTTTTCCTACAGCACAAATGGACAGAGGAGTTGGTAAGACCATCGAAGGACAGGACTCAAGTAACTGAGCCACATTAATTAGAGTTAAATAAAATCTTAAAAAAAAAAGTAAACTCTATGACAGTAGAAACCTTGTCAGACTTTCTTTTCTTTTAAACCATGGACTCTTGTGCCTGGCACATAGTCAATGGTCAATAATCATTTGAATGAATGATTGAATGAATGGAGAGGGAACCTGGGAATGCAATCTGCTTCACCTCAAGTAAATTTTTTCCACTGACACATGTACGCTGTCTTCAGTTTGAGAAGCAACCGTAAAAACCTTCCTTTAATATTAAAAATTATTCTAAAATTCATGTGTTTTTCCAGTAGCCTTCTAATGTGCCCTGGTCTGTCTCTTTATCTAGCTTAGACCTGCACTGTGTGGTGTTTGATTTTTTTTTAGGTCTGACTAGCAGTGAGGGTTATACCCCGGCCTTGGTGGCGGCAGGGAACATCCTAGACATTGTTGCCCTCACGTCTGCACAGCAAATAGAGAATGAGATTTTCATGTGACCTGAAAAGAGAGTTAATCACACTAATAACTGAGATTGGCTTAGAAACAGGTAGGGGTGGTGCAGGCTGAGGGAGCTCACTGAGAACAAACACAGGTCCTTTTTCTTCGTCCATTCCCCCACCCACCCATCAATCATCCTCACATGCAGTAATTACAGCATTTACTGACCTCAGACCTATACCAGCACTGTTCTAAATGGTTTATGCGTAGAAATTAATTTAACCCTTACAGTCATCCAAAAAATCGATACTGTTATTATTCCGCTTATAAATGAGAAAACTGATAACCACTTTTTAAGCATTATTGCTCAGTGGTTTTTGAAAAGGAGCTGACAATCTTACTAATCAGACAGATGATGTAGTTAAAAAATATTATGATGATTTTCCAAATCACTTTTGACCCAAGAAATCATAATGGAATAGTATTTAAGCAAAACTACATATACTGTCCTGGAATTATGGGGCGTGTTGCCATATGATCCACATTCGGGTGAAGTCAGTGCTAAACAGGAGAAATGGGCCTGGTTGGTGTAGCTCAGTGGATTGAGCGCGGGCTGGGAAACAAAGGGTCCCGGTTCGATTCCCAGTCAGAGCACATGCCTAGGTTGCAGGCCAGGTCCCCGTGAGAGCCATGTGAGAGGCAACCATACGTTGCTGTTTCTCTCCCTCTCTGTCTCCCTCCCTTCCCCTCTCTCTAAAAATAAATAAAAATAAAATCTTAAAAAAAAAAAAGAATAGTTTAAAAAAAATAAATAAACAGGAGAAATGGGCCACGCACTGCAGGAAGGAAGCCGAGGAGCAGAAAAACATGGCGCTGGGGTTGACTCAGGTCTCTGCCTCATGAGCTCTGTGATCTTGGGCAATGTGCATACGGATCAGTTTCCGCTCTGTGAAGTGAGAGTGAGAGTGACTGTCTCTCCGAGGTCTTCCCTGACTCCCGAGGCCCGGCTCAGTGCCCTCTTCTGCACTTCTCCGTCCCCTTTTGCAACGTCTTGCATGTCATTAACCTCATGGAAAGTACTCAATATGACCCTCTCTCCCTTAGATTATAAATTCCTTCAGAGCAACAATATCTGGGAATCTTCCTTGCCATCACCAACTAGGGCCTGGGTGAGCCCCTCACTCCTCGTTAGAGCTGATTGGCTCCTCAGATCTCGCCTCAGTCACCTTCACGGGGAGCATGGCCTGAGCCTCTCCTCACACATTCTACTGCTCCCTCACCCCAAAGCCACCATGACTTCCCTTCCATAAATTTTTCATTGAACCAAGTTTCTATATGGTCTTCCTCCAGGGTACTTGTTTTAATTTGTACTTATACATGGTTATAGTGACTATTTAATAATCCCTCCCTCTCCGCAGCCACACAGGGCTGGAGAAAGCAGGGAGGGACCAGGCATATGTGGCTCACGACTGGGTTCCCTGTGCCTGGGCAATCTGCACCGAGAACACGGGTCTTGAAAGATGTAAAGGATTCGTACTGTCATGCAAGGCTGAGAGAACAAGGATTCAAGACATGTGAGTTCACCGGGTGGAGGGGTTAAGGGGGAAAACTGGGACAACTGTAATAGTATAAACAATAAAATATTTTTTTTAAAAAAGACATGCTGGTTCATGGTTTGTTTAAGGAAAAACAAATAATCTGTGTGTTTCTAGAACAATGGTTCTCAACCAGGGGTGATTTCATACACTTTTCCCTGGGGACAATTGCTAAGGTCTGGAGACATTTTTTATCGTCATGACTTGGGGACGTTATGGGCACGGAGTAGCAGAGGCAAGGAATGCTGTGAAATGCCTTACAGGGCTCAGGACAGCCCCGTACCACAAAGAGTTAC
>PVJI01027590.1:0-17478 GCA_004026765.1 Micronycteris hirsuta
TCATCTTCTACCATCCTCCAGAAGGCACTCTTTATAAAGATTCGACTAAAGATTATCTGTACCTTCCATAAGATAAATGAATCCATATATCTCTATATAAGAAGAAATTATAACTTAGGTACTGCTTTCTCCCTGATTTTAAAAGCCTTTCTATAACATTCTTTTGTTTCCAAGTCTTTGGGATCAGTGGCTCATGTTGATATTGTTAAGTTATTATTATTTTCTGTCTTAATAATAATTAATTTGAGTCTCAATTATTTTTCTTACAATAGTTTTGTAATCAGTATACTTAACCTAATTACTTTCCTGCTGGTAATCTTTATTCCATAAGGTCTTAGTTTTTTAAAAATCTTGTCTTCCTATGTTGTGCACACATACACACTCATGTGCTTTTGTACAAATGCATAAACAGCATCCTGGCCCATCAGAAATGCTCTTCATGTGTTGTACAGTTTTTTCTATGTGTCCACTCCTCCTTCCTACTCAACAATACCTATGGTCTTCCCTTCAGTCAAAAGGGTATAAGATGCTGATTCATTATTTCTGTGTCTACATAATGTTCCGTGGTGTGGCTGTGCTAGTCACACTTGAAATCTAAGGTATACTTTTGCAATACATTGCTATTATAACAGTATAAGAAAATATTTTTAGATTGTTACATGAAAACTCTGGCTCTCCGCCAGAGGCAATACTGTTCCCCCAGGGGACACAGAGCAATCTTTGGAGACAATTTTGGCTGTCACGTGGAGGTGTCAGTAAAGTCCAGGGATGCTCTAAACGTCCTGCAATGCGCAGGAGAGAGCACGCCTCAGACAAAGACCTGACCCGGGATGTCAGTCCTGCAGAGACTGAGGAGCCCTGCGTCAGAGAGCACAGGTGCTTGTAGTGTGTGTGGCTGCCTTCAGACTGCTTCTCCAGTGTTGTAACGCTTCACAGTTCTGCCAGAAAAAAAAAATCCAAATTTTACCTGTTTAAGAGTCTGCACCCCGAGGTATCATTGGCAAATATGTTTTCCCATTTAGTTTGTTCTCTTTTCATTTTAATGCTGTTTTCTTTAGTTGTGCAGAAGCTTTTTAATTTGATGAGGCCCCATTGTTTATTCTTTCCTTTGTGTCCCTTGCTCTAGGGGACATATCAATGAAGATGTTGCTGCATGGAATGTCTGAGATTTTCCTACCAATATTTTCCTCTAGGACTTTTATGGTGTCACGACTTATATTTAAGTCTTTTATCCACCTTGAATTTATTTTTGTGTATGGCGTAAGATGGTGATCGAGTTTCATTTTTTTGCATGTAGCCATCCAGATTTCCCAACACCATTTGTTGAAGAGGCTGTTTTTACTCCATTTTATGCTTCTTCCCCCTTTGTCAAATATTAATTGCCTGTAGAGACTCGGGTTTATTTCTAGGCTCTCTATTCTGGTCTATTAGCCTGGTTTTATACCAGAACCAGGCTATTTTTATTACAGTAGCCTTGTAATACAGTTTGATATCAGGTATTGTGATCCCTCCTGCTTTGTTCTTCTTTTTCAAAATTGCTGCAGCTATTCGGGGTTGTTTATAGTTCCATATAAATTTCTGAAATGTTTGTTCTTTATCTGTGAAATATGCCATTGGTACTTTGATAAGGATTGCATTGAATCTACAGATTGCTTTGGGTAGTATGTCCATTCTGATGTTGTTAATTCTTACAATCCATGAGCATGGTACATGCTTCCATTTGTTCATGTCTTCCTTAATTTCTTTCCTCAGTGATGCACTCCAGTCAATGTGACATTTTTCTAAGTTTTTCTCCAGGCTGACAGATGTGAAAGAACTGTTTTGTTGTTTGCTGAACTTTTTGTGATTTTGATCACAGACCATATTTGATGGTCTTTTTAATTTGCATATTATTATATGTTTTTTACTTTTTCATGATCAGTCTTTAAAATTATTTTAAAAATAATTTGATGGGGTGATATAGAAGAGGATTAAAGGGGGATAAATGGTGGTAACTTGACTTGGGGTGCTGAACACACAATACAACATACAGGTAATATATTAGAGAGTTGTACACCTGAAACCTACATAATTTTATTAACCCCAATAAATTCAATAAAAATTAAGAAAGTAAAAATAAAATAAATATAAAAATAAATAAAAGTTGTTATATTTTAATTGACTTTGGTGAAATTTTTGGCCTTAAAAATGTTTTGCATTTTATTTGTTAAATATGTCTGTCTTTTTACTCCTGAATCTCTTGACTTGAGTAGGATGGTTTGGCCCACCCATCAATATTAATATGTAGTTCTCATTCTGTTCACCTAAAAGGACTGGTTACTCTTCCAGTGAGTAGGCAATCTCCCAGATTTTATGTAACACGACAGAAGTAGGGGATCAACTTCATTTTCTTCCAGGTGGATGTTTATTTTTCCAGCTTTTATTCAACAATCCAATCTTTCCAAATATATAGAAATACAACCTTACTACGTGTTAAATGTACTTAAATATTGAGGCCTAATTCCTGATTCATCCAAGAATAAAACTGAGCCTTTGCTTTGCCACCATGTCTAGGAACATTATATATTACTTTCTGTGTCTCTGCCAATTTAATTACTAATGCACATTGGTATTTATACCTTGTTTTCATTAGATTTTGATGCTCTGTTCAATTTTTTTACAACTTTTAATTGTTTATTTCTGATATTTTTTGTTTAATATTTTTAGATGGTGGTTGACCGTGGGTAACTGAAACCAGAGAAAGCAAAATGGCAGATAAGGGGGAGACTACTGTATTCTATTGTATAAATTCATTTCATTCTACTGTTGGTGGACGTCTGGGCTGTTTCCAGTTTGGGACTGTTACAAATAGTGCCACGATGTTCAATATCCTGGACATATGTTTTGATGCTCATATATATATATATGTCTGGAGTGGAATTGCTGGGTCACACGATGTGTATGTGTTCTGCTTTGGTAATGCTGCCAAACAGCTTTCCCAAGTAGTTGTACCAATCTATACTCCCCCAACAGTATATGGAGGTTCCTGTTTTCCTATATGCCCTCAGTAAAGCCAGCCTTTTTAATTTTAGCTGTTCTAGTAGATGTGTATTTCCTTATGGTTTTCATTTTGATTTCCTATATAACTAATGGGATAATTACTTTTCATTTTTATTGCTTAATTGCATAGTTTCTTTTGTGGTTTTCTCCTGGCTGATTTGTCTTTTTATTTTATTTATTTTAAAAATATTATAAAATATATTTTATTGATTATGCTATTACAGTTGTCCCATTTTGCCTCCTTTATTCTCCTCTGCCCTGCACACCCCTCCCACCTGCATCCCCCACACCTTTAGTCCATGTCCAAGGCTCATACATATAAGTTCTTTGGCTTCTACATTTCCTATACTATTCTTAACCTCCCCCTGTCTATTTTCTACCTACCTTTTATGCTACTTATTCTCTGTACCTTTTCCCCCTCTCTCCCTGTCCCTCTCCCCACACAATAACCCTCCATGTGATCTCCATTGCTGTGATTCTGTTCCTGTTCTAGTTGTTTGCTTAGTTTGTTTTTGTTTTAAGTTTTATTGATAATAGCTGTGAGTTTGTTGTCATTTTACTGTTGATATTTTTTATCTTCTCTTTCTTAGATAAGTCCCTTTAACATTTCACATAATAAAGGCTTGGTGATGATGAACTCCTTTAACTTGACTCTGTCTGGGAAGCACTTTATCTGCCCTTCCATTTTAAATGGTAGTTTTGCTGGATAGAGTATTCTTGGATGTAGGTTCTTGCTCTTCATGACTTTAAATACTTCTTTCCAGCACCTTCTTGCCCGTAAAGTTTCTTTTGAGAAATCAGCTGATAGTCTTATGGGAACTCCTTTATAGGTAATTGTCTCCTTTTCTCTTGCTGCTTTTAAGATCCTCTCCTTATTTTTAATCTTGGGTAACGTATGTGCCTTGGTATGTGCTTCCTTGGGCCTAACTTCTTTGGGATTCTCTGAGCTTCCTGGATTTCCTGGAAGTGTATTTCCTTTGCCAGATTGGAGAAGTTCTTTTTCATTATTTTTCATATAAGTTTTCAATTTCTTGCTCCTCCTCTTCTTCTTCTGACACCCTTGTGATTTGGGTGCTGGTACGTTTAAAGTTGTCCTGGAGGTTCCTAAGCCTCTCCTTATTTTTTTTGAATTCTTGTTTCTTTATTCTATTCTGCTTGAATGTTTATTTCTTCCTTCCGCTCCAAACCCTTGATTTGATTCCTGGTTTCCTTCTCATCACTGTTGGTTTCCTGTACATTTTCCTTTCTTTCACTTTGCATAGTCTTTACTTCTTCCCTCTATTTTGTGACCATACTCAAACAATTTTGTAAGAATCCTGATTACCAGTGGTTTGAACTGTGCATCTGATAGGTTGTATTCCTCTTCATCTCTTAATGTATCTTTTCTGGAGCTTTGATCTATTCTTTCATTTGGGCCATTTTTTTTCCTCAGCATGCCTATTATGTATTAAGGGGTGGAGCCTTAGGTATTCACCAGGGTAGGGCAACCCAAGTTGCTGTGTTCTGGAACTGTATATGGGGGAGGGGTCAGAGAGGGAACAATGCCACTTGGTCATCTCTCTGTGGGCTTTCAATCACTTTTGCTGCTACCCACAAGCAAATTGGGCCCTTCTGGTGCTGATTCTTTGGTGGGTGGGTTTGTGTATATTCTAGGACCCTGTGGGTCTCTCCAATGAACTCCTCTGTGAGGCTGGGAGTTTCTCCCACTGCCTCAACCCTCACAGGATTTTTAGTCAGAAGTTTTGAGGCTGTATTTACCCACATTGGAATCCTGGGTTGTGTGGTCTGTCTCTCTCCCCACTTGTTCTTCCCAGTTTATCTGCATGCAAATGGAGTACCACCCACTCAAGTAGCCACTGCGTTGCCAGGAGTCCTCTATGCCCAGCTGCCCATCTATGCCCCTCCTACCAGCCTGGATGAATGTTTCTTTTTTAAATCTTAGTTGTTGGACTTCCATACAGTTCAATTTTCTGTCAGTTCTGGTTGTTTCTTTTCTTTTCTTTTTTAATTTGTTGTCCTTTTGGTTGTGTGAGGAGTCACAATATATCTACTTATGCCTCCATGTTGGCCAGAAGTCTCATTTTTCTCCATTCAATTTTCTTTAACAGAGGTGCTAAATCACTCTGTTTGAAATCACCTGGTTTTATTTCCCCTGCCATTTCTTTCACTTCATAACATCACATTTACTTAAATGGGTTTCTGGGTAAGTGCACATATATACACATACATTTGTGAAAATATAAAGGTGATCTGAGTAGGTGAAGCCCTGCTTGTTCAGATCTGGCATTGTGATGGTGAAGACAGAGTATGGTGAAATAAATGTTTGCATGATAATGTGCTCAGGTGTAAATCATGTGAAGAAAGTTATTCAGTATAAAAGGATAGATTGTCATAGCATGTGCAGGCTTTATTGGTCACTTTTCTCATGTGGCCTTTTCATGTTGGATGAAGACCAGAACCATAATTAGACAGTGCCTACTGATTTGTCAAAAATGAGGTCTAAACCCAAAGTCCAAGAGAAACAAAGGGGCCACATGAGAAAAGTGAGGAAGGAGTTTTTCTCATCTGCATTTTACCCTTATAAAAACCCACTGGTCAAATAAATATAGGATAGGCACAAGAAATCCAGTCTTCTACTGCTTGATATTAACAAGATTTCCTTTTGTAAAATATAGTTTATTTTGTTGGTCAGTTTTCATTTGGGGTAGTCAATCTGCAAGGTGTTTCCACACCATATATAGATAACTACCTTTGTGTTTTGGACAAATGTATACTTTCTCCTTTATTATTTTTGCTCGATTTCAAGTGAGTGTAGTTATGGTTGGAAAGCTGCCATAATCCAAACAATTTTCTTCTTCATCACCTCTCAGGGACCACCTAAGCTTATTATCAATAGATCTTTTTTCTTTCTCATGTCCATTTTATTCCCCTCTTTCTCTCTACATTTATGTTTCTTTAAATACAGGGCATAAAATGGACATTCCAATATGGAAGCTAAAGCTTATTTGTCCATGGGAGGCTTACCATAGGAATATCGAGGTAGTGTGCCTAAATTCTTTTTGGAAAAGATACTTGATCTGGACAGCTGAGTTGTATTTAGTCAGAGCCTAAACAGTGAGTGAGACAAACATGGAGACCACACACATGAGGAGGCCATGATGTGTGTGTCCACATGTGCCTCATAAACTGAGAGCAGTGCTCAGAGCTGGGGTACCTGGACTCATGTATTCCAAGGTGACTTATAATACAGGGACCAGAACTCCATCAAGAGAAGGGACTAAGGAGGAAATTCTTTTCAGTTCACAGGATTCTTTTCTAATCAGATTAATAAAGTGCAAGATTTTCATAGTGTGCAAAAGGGAGTCTCTGTGACTTGAATTTTGAACAGCAGCATGCAGTCCACCTTGCTTCTCTATATTGTCTGACATCAACTCTCTTGCCCCTTGACACATTGGCTCAGTCTGAGACTTGAATTTCTAAAATTACCATCTTCCTCAGGGCCTTTGTACTGGCTGTCCTTCTGGTTGGCAAACACTTCCTCTCCCTTAGCCTCCTGTTTGGTCTTCTTTGAGGTGTCTGTTAAAGTGTTGCCTGTTGGCAAGCCTTGGCTAAACTCTATAAAAAGAACACCCTCAGCATGGATGGACCTGGAGAACTTTATGCTAAGTGAAATAAGCCTGTCAGAGAAAGACAAATACCATATGGTTTCACTTATATGTGGAATCTGATGAACAAAGTGATCTAATAAGCAAAATAGAGACATACGGATAGATAAACCTCAGGATGACAGCTATTGAGTGGGAGGTTAGGGGTTTGGAGGATTGAGCAAAGGAAAAAGGACTCATGGACATGGACAACAATGTGGTGATTGTGGGGGAGTGGGTGTGGGAGATATCAGAGGGTTAAGCTATAAAAGGAAAATTACACACACACACACACACACACACACACACACAAAGAAACGTCCTCTCTTCATTCTCTCCATTTAATGTGACTTACTTTTCTATATAGCATCTGCACCATTGGATATGTTATATTATTATTGTTATTTGGTTATATTCTTTGTCCATCATTAGTTTGTAGAGACTCTTGTTTTTCATCATCCCATACTCTGAACAGTGCCTGGAACATGGTCTAAAGTCAATATATGTGTATATTCCTCAAATGCATGAGCTATATACCCAATAAAATAGCAATACACATGGTGTTTGAAGAATGTGTTGATGGTAGAAAAGGGAAATCTAATGAGCAATGGCAATAAACATGCCTTAATGGGAACCATATCCTACACCAAATATGGAAATGATATTTCAGATTCTAAAATAGAAATGCAACATTTATTCTCAGTTACTAATGTGAAAATTAGTTATTCATTTTTTTTCTATTTTCCGGTAGTCACCTGCACCATATGGAACCAGGCAATGGTACACATATTTCCGAATTTCATCTCCTGGGATTATCGGAGGAACCAGAACTGCAGCTCCTCCTATTTGGGCTCTTCCTCTGTATGTACCTGATCACTGTGTTGGGAAACCTGCTCATCATCCTGGCCGTCAGCTCAGACTCCCACCTCCACACACCCATGTACTTCTTCCTCTCCAACCTGTCCTTGGTAGACCTCTGTTTCACCTCTACCACCATCCCAAAGATGCTGGCAAACATCCAGACACAGAGCAAAGCCATCACCTATGCAGGCTGCATCACACAGATGTATTTTTATATACACTTTGCAATGTTGGATGACTTCATCCTGACTGTGATGGCCTATGACCGTTTTGTGGCCATCTGCCACCCCCTGCACTACACGGTCATCATGAACCCCTGCCTCTGTGGGCTGCTTGTTCTGGTGTCTTGGATCATTAGTATTCTGAATTCCTTGTTAGAAAGCTTAATGGTGTTGGATCTGTCCTTCTGCTCAGACTTGGAAATTCCCCACTTTTTCTGTGAACTCAAAGAGGTGGTCCAACTTGCCTGTTCTGACACCTTTCCTAATGACCTGGTGATGTATTTTTCAGCTGGGCTGCTGGGTGGTGGTCCCCTGGCTGGAATCCTTTATTCTTACTCTAAGATAGTGTCTTCCATATGTAGAATCCCATCAGCTCAGGGGAAGTATAAAGCATTTTCCACCTGTGCCTCTCACCTCTCAGTTGTCTCCTTATTTTATGGTACGAGCCTAGGTGTGTACCTCGGCTCTGCTGGCACCCACAGCTCAAGTGCAACAGCCTCAGTGATGTACACTGTGGTCACACCCATGCTGAACCCCTTCATCTACAGTCTCAGGAACAAGGACATAAAGAGAGCCCTGGAAAGATTCCTTGGCAGATAGGTAGGCTTTTCAAGGGCCAACTGTACAAGACTGAAGAAGTGCCCATGAATGTTCAAAGCTTCAGAGCAAGAAGTTCTGACACAAGTTAATACAATCTTTGGATCATGCATAATTAGAAATTCTCATGTATCTCATGGGTTAACATGAATTACATTAGCATAATTTATTCTCTTATGACATATATCATTCCAAGTAATATTTCTGTTGTTTTACTGAAAGAATAGTCATGAATTATACACTCCTATGGGCTAAACTACACTTGGCTACCAAGATCATTTATATAATTTTGTTGTAGAGGAACATCTGAGTTCAGAATTTTCACTTACATGGTCATCACTATTTTCTATAGCATTACCTTTACTACATTTCTTGATACTGTAGAACTGATCATGCTGGTAGTTTTCATAGCTGGTCTCCTGGTTTTTCTCCTGACTTCATTCTGTTATTCAGCTGTGTGTCCATATGCCTACCATAGCCCCTGGAAAAAATTAACTATCAAATCCATGTTTCCAAGAAGAGTCTACTAAGAAATATATATTTTAATAAATAGACTGATCTAATATGTAACAGATGACCTTACATACAATGAAGCAAAAATAGCCAGACAATTTATTATTATACAAAATATTTTTCATGCTGCACATCTACTCATTGAAATGTGGAATATGATGTCCATGTGTGAGGGGTGAAGAATTACATGGAGTGTTTTTTTCTGAATTATTTTCCTGTTTCTGCTTGAAACCTTTCAACATGCTCCCCATGAATTAGACTCTTTCTAGTGCTCTAAATGAAATGTCTCCCCTTTTCCAAATGTTCTCAAATCCACCAAAGGGACAGTGACTGACCAATATGAATATCATACAACATATATCTCGTTTATGCTCAGGAATGTCTTCAGTCTTTACAATCCAAGAATGAATCACACAGGAGTTAAAATCCTGCCCAGTCACAGGAAAAAGGATCACCAATTTTCCTGCACAAACATGCATGCCATTCCATGCTGTCCTGACTACCTGGAAGGGAACCTCATTGGGCTCACTGTTATGCAGTTATCTGAAATACATTTGAATAAAAGCATGATTGTGAATGCTGTCCTCCAACATCAGTACAAAAGCTAAAAGTAAGAAGTAGCAGATTATTATAATTGCCTTCAGTCAGTTTGCTTTGATTATAATCAGTTTGCTATTCCTGTATAGCAAGTTATCCTAAAAAGGCAAACGGTTTAATATAATTCCTTTATTTTCTTTTCTTTAAAGTGTATTTTATTGATTATGCTATTAAAGTTGTCCTATTTTTTCCTCCTCTTTATCCCCCTCTGTCCTGCACTCTCCTCCCACCAGCATTCACCCCTATTAGTCCATGTCCATGGTTCGTACATATAAGTTCTCTGGCTTCTCTATTTCCTATATGATTCTTAACCTCCCACCCCACCCCCCATCTATTTTGTATCAACAAATTACAGTTATTCCCAGTACCTTTCCCCCCTATTTTCCCACTCCCTCTCCCCACTGATAACCCCCCATACTATCTCCATTTCTATGACTCTCTTCCTCTTCTAGTTGTTTGCTTAGTTTTTGTTTTTTAGGTTCAGGTGTTGATAGTTATGACTTTGTTGTCATTTTATTGTTCATATTTTTGATCATCCTCTTTTTCTTAGAAAAGTCCCTTTAACATTTCATATAATAAGGGCTTGGTGATGATGAACTCCTTTAACTTGACATTGTCTGGGAAGCACTTTATCTGCCTTTTCATTCTAAAGGATAGCTTTGCTGGATAGAGTAATCTTGGATGGAGGTCCTTGCCTTTCATGACTTCAAATACTTCTTTCCAGCTCCTTCTTGCCTGCAAGGTTTCTTTTGAGAAATCAGCTGATAGTCTTATGGGAACTTCTTTGTGGGTAACTGTCTCCTTTTTTCTTGCTGCTTTTAAGGTTCTCTCATTGTCTTTAATCTTGGCTACTGTAATTATGATGTGCCTTGGTGTGTGCTTCCTTGGGTCCAACTTTTTTTGGACTCTTTAAGCTTCTTGGACTTTGTGGAAGTGTATTTCCTTTGCCAGATTGGGGAAGTCATTGTTTTTTTTAAAATAAGTTTTCAATTTCTTGCTCTCCCTCTTGTTCTTCTGGCACCCCTGTGATTTGGATGTTGGAATATTTAAAGTTGTCCTGGAGGTTCCTAAGCATCTCCTCATTTTTTTGAGTTTTTGTTTTTTCATTTTGTTCTGGTTGAAAGTTTATTTCTTCCTTCTGCTCCAAATCATTGATTTGAGCCCCTGTTTCCTTTCCCTTACTGTTAGTTCTATATATATTTCTCTTCATTTTACTTTGTATAGCCTTCACTTTTTCCTCCATTTTGTGACCATATTGAACCATATGTGTTAGCATCCTGATTACCAGTGTTTTGAACTGTGCATTTGATAGGTTGGTTATCTCCTCATCACTTAGTTATATTTTTTGAGCTTTGATCTGTTCTTTCATTAGGGCCGCATTTTTTTTTTGTCTTGGTCCAGCTGTTACATTGTAAGGAGCAGATGGTTATGTATTCACCAGGGCAGGGCAACCCAGGTCCCTGCATTGTGGTGCTGTATGTGGGGTAGGGGTCGGAGAGGGAATAATGCAGTTTTCTTAGATTCTGCCCCACTTTCAGTCACTTCCCTCTCTACCCACAAGCAAATTGGACCCTTCTGGTGCTAATTCCCAGCTGGGTGGGTTTCTGTACACTCTAGGACCCTGTGGGTCTTTCCCATGAACTCTCCTGTGTGGCTGGGAGTTTCCCCCACCACTGCAACCCCCAGAGGTTTTTTAAAAAATTATTTTATTGATCTTCAATTATAGTTGTCTGCATTTTCTCTCCCGCAAACTCACCTCCCTCCCTTGCTTCCACCCTTCCCCATGGTTTTGTCCATGTGTCCTTTATAGTAGTTCCTGAAAACCCTTCTCCCCACAATCCCCTTCCCTCCCCTTTGGCTATTGTTAGATTGTTCTTAATTTCAATGTCTCTAGTTATATTTTGCTTGCTTTTTTCTTTTGTTGATTATGTTCTAGTTAAAGATGAGATCATATGGTATTTGTCTCTTACTGCCTGGCTTATTGTGCTTAGCATAATGCTCTCCGGTTCCATCCATGCTGTCACAATCGGTATAAGCTCTTTCTTTCTCTCTGCTGCGTAGAATTCCATTGTGTACCATAGTTTCTTGATCCACTCATTTGCTGATGGGCACTTGGGTTGTTTCCAGCACTTGGCTATTGTAAATTGTGCTGCTATGAACATTGGAGTGCATGGGTTCTTTTGGATTGGTGTTTCAGGGTTCTTAGGATATAATCCTAGCAGTGGAATTGCCTGGTAAGAAGGCAGTTCCATTTTTAGTTTTCTGAGGAAATTCCATACTTTTTTCCACAGTGGCTTCACCATTTTGCATCCCCACTAACAGTGCACTACAGTTCCCTTTTCTCTGCATACTCTCCAACACTTGTTTGTTGATTTGCTTATAATGGTCATTCTGACCGGTGTGAGGTGGTATCTCATTGTGGTTTTAATTTGCATCTCTCTGATGACTAGTAATGCTGAGCATCTTTTCATATGTCTCTGGGTCCTCTGTAAGTCCTCTTTGGAGAAATGTCTGTTCAAGTCCTTGGCCCATTTTTTAATTGGGTTTTTTGTCTTCCTGGAGTGGAGTCGTATGAGTTCTTTATATATTTTCGAGATCAAACCCTTGTCTGAGGTATCATTGGCAAATATATCTTCCCATACAGTTGGTTCTCTTTTTATTTTAATACTGTTTTCTTTAGCCATGCAGAAGCTTTTTATTTTGATGAGGTCCCATTTGTTTATTCTTTATTTTATGTCCCTTGCTCTAGGGGACATATCATTGAAGATGTTGCTGCATGGAATGTCTGAGATTTTCCTACCAATGTTTTCCTCTAGGTCTTTTATGGTGTCATGACTTACATTTAAGTTTTTTATCCACCTTTAATTTACTTTTTGTGTATGGCGTAAGTTGGTGCTCAAGTTTCATTTTTTTGCATGTAGCTGTCCAGATTTCCCAACACCATTTGTTGAAGAGGCTATTTTTATTCCATTTTATGCTTCTGCCCCCTTTGTCGAAAATTAATTGCCCATAGAGACTTGGATTTATTTCTGGGTTCTCTATTCTGTTCCATTGGTCTATCTGTCTGTTTTTATGCCAGTACCAGGCTGTTTTGATTACAGTAGCCTTGTAATACAGTTTGATATCAGATATTGTGATCCCTCCTACTTTGCTCTTCTTTCTCAAAATTGCAGCTGATATTCCGGGTTGTTTATGGTTCTATATAAATTTTTGAAGCATTTGTTCTATATCTGTGAAATATGCCATTGGTACTTTGATAGTGATTGCATTGAATCTTTAAATTGCCTTGGGTAGTATGGACATTTTGATGATGTTGATTCTTCCAATCCATGAGCATGGTATATGTTTCCATTTGTTTGTGTCTTCCATGATTTCTTTCTTCAGTGTTGTGTAGTTTTCTGAGTACAGGTCTTTTACCTCCTTGGTTAGGTTTATTCCTAGGTATTTTTTGTTGTTGTTGTTGCTATATCAAATGGGATTTTCTTCCTGATTTCTGCTTCTGATGTTTCATTGTCGGTATACAAAAGTGCCTTTGATTTCTGGATATTGACTTTGTATCCTGCTGTTTTGCCAAATTCATTTATTACGTTGAGTAGATTTTTTGGCAGAGTCTATAGGATTTTCTTTGTACACTATCATGTCATCTACAAACAATGACAGTTTTGTTTCCTCCTTTCCAATTTGGATGCCTTCTATTTTCTTTTCTTCTCTGATTGCTGTAACTAAAACTTCCAATACTATGTTGAATAGAAGTGGTGATAGTGGACAACCTTGTCTTGTTCCTGATCTTAATGGGAAAGATTTTAGTTTTTGCCCATTGAGTATTATGTTGGCTGTAGGTTTCTCATATATGGCCTTTATTATGTTGAGGAATGATCCCTCTATCCCACTTTGCTGAATGTTTTTATCATAAATGGGTGCTGTACCTTATTGAATACTTTTTCTGCATCTGTTGATATGATCATGTGATTTTTGTCTTTCATTTTGTTTATGTGATGTATTACGTTTATTGATTTGCGAATGTTGTACCATTCTTGCATCCCTGGGATTAATCCCACTTGGTCATGGTGTATGATCTTTTTAATGTATTGCTGAATGTGGTTTGCCAATATTTTGTTGAGGATTTTAGTGTCAATGTTCATCAGCAATATTGGCCTGAAGTTTTCTTTCTTCGTTGTGTCTTTTTGGTTTTGGGATTAGGATGATGCGAGCTTCATAAAAAGAGTTTGGGAGTCTTCCATCTTGAATTTTTTTAGAAAAGTCTGAGAAAGATAGGGGTTAGCTCTTCCTTAAAAGTTTGTAAAATTCCTTCCTCTGTCCTCCCGGGTCATGGCACCAGCAGGCTTTCCCCCCAGGTACTGACAATCCACACCTCGTTAAGGGAGCCCAGAAGATGGCGGCGAGATACGGGGAACAGAGTTTACTTCCTCCTGCCCACTGGTTGATTTTCTGAGGAATGGGGCGAAAACCCAGCAGTATTCCAGCACATGTGATGATTGTTGACCAAGAAGATTACAGGGGAATCTGAACATTCATACGGTAAGCAGAGTGCTTCGGAAGGAAAGGGTCCCCCTTGGGACCAGCCTGGGGAGCAGGGCAGGGCTTCGGTCCCAGACCCGGCAGCCGCTGGATCGGGCGCAAGATTCTTGGGGAGGGAGCCAGATTGGGATTTGTGAGTGGTCAGATGCTTGTTTGGTCTGGCAGGCATAAATAAGAAGAATTTTTCGGAGAGGAAAAACAGGAAAAAAAGTGGTGCCCCGTGGCTATTTGGAGAGGCCCCAGCCCCAACAGTCCAGAGGTCGGTGAGCGACTGGGATCGCTGCTTGAACGGGTTCGGGTGCGCGACCGGATAGGTGCGCCACCGGGACCGGAGGCCCAGGGAAGTCTGCCTATAGCACTGGAGTGAGAACACGGTTGGCCCTCAGCCCGTGGCAGCTTGCGCTTCCATCAAGGAGAATTGGAGGCTGTTTGAACTCGGGGACCGAGGCCTTTCCCAGCGCATTCCAGAAGAATTGGGAACAGCTTGCAGTCAGCGGCTCTACGGCCAAGTGCAACCTGCAAAAGCAAACGGGAAGCTAAGGGCCGTGCGCACCCGCAATCCGTGGTTTAATCGTGCACAGTTCAAAAAGACCAGGGACAGTGCACAACTGGGCCCCTCAGTCGGAGCTCTTTGGAGCACATTTCAGGGACAGACAAGAGAGGGAACAGAGGTGCACAGCTCAAAAATACCAGGGAGAGTGGGCAACCAAGGCCCCTTGGTTGGGGATTGCTGGCACACTACCGAGGGACAGAGTTAAAAGCCAGCACAGGTGTGCGGAGCTCATGCAGACAGCTGGGAACAAAGCCCTTGCCATCCAGCCCCAGTGCACGTAGCCGGCAGGACCAATCAGCTTTGTGGGAACAAGACAGAAGCACCACCTTGAGGGGAGTGGCAGACCGGAGCTGCAGACCGCACAAACTCTTGACTCAGAGAAGGGGCCAAACTATCCAGAAAGGGCACGGAAGGAACCTATTAGTTAGACCAGCGGAGAGAAAATAGGTGGTGGGAGAGCTGCCCCTATCAGGTGCACATCAAAAGACTGTTTGGACTCAGAAGCACACCGAGGAACTGGGCTGGGGTCTGGACAACAGCGAAGAGTACACCTCAGGAAGGGAGAAAAGCAAAACTAATATCTTCCTAGCCAGACGCAGCCTGGCCCAGCAGCTTTAAAATCAGAAAGCTGAAGGGGTTTTTTTGTGTGTTTTTTTCTTTGTTTGTTTTTGGGGTTTTTTTTGTTTTGTTTTATTCTGTTTTTGTTTTTTTAGCCCTTCTTCCTCTCTGTCCTTCACTATTTTTTAATACCTTCTTCCTCCCTCTCCTATAGTATTCTTAGTCCCCTCCTCCTCATATCTCTCTCCTTTTTCTTTTTTTTTTACTTTTTTGTTTTGTTTTGTTTTGTTATTTTTTAATTTATAAAAGATAAAACAAATTTTTTTTTGCTTTTAATTTGTCCTTCCAGTCTTTCCTTCTTTATACTTTATTCCGCCTTCCTCCTTTCCTTTCCCTATAGTATTCTTTCTCCCTTCCTTCACTCCTTTTCTTTCTTTCTTTCTTTCTTTTTCTTCTTTCTTTCCCCCTCGTCCTCTCTCCTCTTTACCTACAGGTGATACATAAAAACCTGGAACTGTACAAAGACCAGAGTCAGTCCCAGACAGGGGCCAGTCCAAAAAACAGAGACAGTGAGACAAAATTAACTTTGCTACTCCAGAGAACTTGACAGATTAATTTAAGAAACAGAGGATAGCAAGAAGAGTCTCACAAACAATGGGAAGTCAAAGAAGCAACCCCCAAATGAAAGGAAAGGAAGACACCGCAGAAAGAATGATAAATGAAACAGAGGCAAGCCAACTATCAGATATCGAGTTCAAAGCATTGATTATCAGGAAGCTCAAGAAGCTCGATGATCTCGCAGAGAATTTCCAGAAACTACAGGGAAACTACGATGAACTCACTGCAAACTATGTAGCATGAAAAAGGAAATAGAAACTATCCAAAAGGGCCAAGCGGAAATGAAAAATAAAATATCTGAACTACAGAACACAATAGAAGGAATCAAAAGTAGGCTCGATGAAGCAGAGGATCGGATCAGCGAGCTGGAAAACAAAGTAGAAAAAAACACCCAAAAAGAGCAGGAACAGGAAAAGAGACTCAGAAAGAATGAAGAGGTATTAAGGGAAATGCAGCACAACATGAAATGTAATAATATTTGTACAATAGGGATACCAGAAGGGGAAGAAGAAGGACAAGGAATAGAAAGTGTGTTCAAAAAAGTAATGATGGAAAACTTCCCTAATCTGATGAGAGAAAAAGTCACACAAGTCCAAGAAACACAGAGAGTCCCAATCAAAAGGAACCCAAACAGGCCCACTTCAAGACACATCATCATTAAAATGACAAAATTCCAAGACAAAGAGAGAATCTTAAAGGCAGCGAGACAGAGACAGGAAGTAACATACAAGGGAGCCCCAATAAGGTTAGCAGCTGACTTCTCAACGGAAACACTCCAAGCCAGAAGAGAATGGCAAGAAATATTCCAAGTAATGAGAACCAGAGGCCTGCAACCAAGACTACTGTACCCAGCAAGGCTCTCAATCAAGATAGATGGCCAAATAAGGAGCTTCCCAGACAAAAGAAGTCTAAAAGAATACACCAAGACCAAACCAGCTCTGCAAGAGATGCTAAAGGGACTGATTTAAAGAAAGGAAGGGAAAGAGAGCGAGTACAAAAAAAAATGGCAATGAATAAGTACCTAACAATAATAACCTTAAAGGTTAATGGATTAAATGGTCCAATTAAAAGACATAGAATAGTGGAATGGATAAGAAAGCATGACCCACACATATGCTGCCTACAAGAGACCCACCTCAGGACAAAAGACTTACACAGACTGAAAGTGAAGGGCTGGAAACAAGTTTTCCAAGCAAACAGACAAGAAAAAAGAGCTGGGTTAGCAATACTCATATCAGACAAAATAGACTTCAAAAAAGGGCCATGAAGAGAGACCCAGAAGGACACTTTGTAATACTCAAGGGAAGAATCCACCAACAAGACATAAATATTGCAAATATATACACACCCAACACAGGAGCACCCAAATACATAAAGAAAATCTTGGAGGAGTTCAAAAAAGACATTGATAGCAACACAATTATAGTAGGGGACTTCAACACCCCACTGTCAAAAATGGACAGATCCTCCAAACAAAATATCAGCAAAGAGATTGTGGCATTGAACAATGTCCTAGAAGAAATGGACTTAACTGATATATATAGGGCCCTTCACCCCAAAGAAGCTAAATACACATTCTTTTCAAATGCACATGGAACATTTTCAAAAATGGACCATATGATAGGACACAAAACAAGTCTCAACAAATTCAAGAAAATTGAAATCATACCAAGTATTTTCTCTGACCACAAGGGACTGAAATTAGAAACCAACCCAAAGGAAAAAAGCCCAAAACACT
>PVJI01027591.1:0-17484 GCA_004026765.1 Micronycteris hirsuta
GCCACTCTTCACTTTTACTCGATAGCAGATGTTATGAAAACTTAACACAGCCCCTTCGGTAAACGTCTTCAGGTCATTGGGGGTCATCCCGGGGAGGCCACTGGTGTTTGTTGGTGACATCGGGATAAAAACTTGGTCATTCCCAGAAGACATCTGGAGAGCTTCTGCCCTTCTGTAGAGGGAAAAGCAATAGTAAGTTAAGCATCCAGAAAATGAGATTGTACACACAAGCTAGCAGAACACTTAAAACAAGAGTGTTTTTATAAATGTCCAGTTATAAAACCAAAAAGTCTTGGGGATCTAATGTACAGCCTTGTAAGTATAGTGCATACTGTATTATATATTTGAAAGTTGCCTACAGTGGATTTTAAAAGTTCTGATCACAAGAAGGAAAAAAAACATGTAACTGTGTGGTAGTGGACGTTAACTAGACTTACTGTGGTGATCATTTCACAATATATACAGTCATTGAATCTTTATATTGTATACCTGAAACTAACATTATACATCAATTAAAAATCAGTAGACCTGGCTGGTGTGGCTCAGTAGCTTGAGTGCTGGCCTGTGAACCACAGTGTCACCATTTTGGTTCCCAGTCAGGGAACATGCCTGGGTTGTGGGCCAGATCCCCAATAGGGGGCGTGCAAGAGGCAACCACACATTGATGTTTCTCTCCTTTTCTTTCTCCTTCCCTTCCCCTCTCTCCAAAATTAAATAAATAAAATCTTAAAAATATATAAAAAACATTAAAAAGAAAAGAGATCTAAATATTTTTAAAATAATATAAAATACTTCATTAGTCATCTTTATATTGATTACACATTAAGTAAAAATATTTTGTATATATTGGGTTCAATAAGATATATTGTTAACATTAAAAAAGAACAAGTCCACTCTAAACTTCCCTGCAATAAACAGCTCCACTTCCAATGAAGAGCCCATATCACAGTGATAAAAAAAACCTTGGAACTCCTATCACAGAGGCAGACACAACTCTGAATATATTAACTCCAATTATATACCAATTAAATATCAAATTAGTAAATAGGAAGAATATGAAAATGACTCAAAACTCATGAAACAGGAAAAAGATGAGTGGGAATTAAACTTGTCTAGCTTGGAAAGCATATTATGATATGATTCAAGATCAGGGACAGACTACATGATCACCACCCCCTATTATTGTTTTTGATATTTTGGGGACAATTTTGGAGTTTATGACATTGGTACCACCAAAAAAGGCTTAGCCTGGTAGTTAGGGACAAGAGAAATTTCTCTGAATTTGTAGGTCCAGGCTTCCTATCACTGTTTATAATGCTACTTCAATCAGCTAAAAAGGTAAACTATAAAGTAGTTTGAGAAAACATAATCACTTATTTAATGGGAGAACATATTTAAATTCTAGGTTTAGAATTAAGTATAAAATTATTCAGAAAATCAAACCAATAGTTAAGCAGTTAAAGAGCTTAAAACAAAACCTGAATATTAAATCAATAAATGAAGTTTAAAATGTTTCATTAAGGAAATTACAAAAAGTCCTTTAAAATATTTTATTAGGGTAAGAAATTAAGTTAACAGCTTGTAAATAGGTTTAAAATATAAAACTTCAATTAACATAATTTTAATTTTTAAAAATCAGAGTAAGCTATGAAGAGGTGTCTCTCTTGCTATGATGGAGTAGCTGTTCAAAGTAATTATCCGACTTCTAGCCAAGATGAAGGTGTAGGTGATACTGTACCTCCTTGCACAACCAAAAAAAGAACAACAACAAATTTAATAACAAAAAAACCCCAGAACTGTCAGAAAATCAAACTGTATTGAAGTCCGACAACCAAGGAGTTAAAGAAGAAACATTCTTCCAGACCGGTAGGAGGGGCAGAGACAGGTAATCAGGTGGAGACGACTCATGGCAAAGCAGTGGCTGGAGGACTGAGGGGCAAGGTGGCAGCCGGTAGAGTGGGCAGCCCCACATTTGCGTGAGGATAAACTTGGAGGAACAACTGGGGAGCCAGACAGACGGCGCGATCTAGGGTTCCAGTGCAGGGAAATAAAGCCTCAAAATCTGACTGAAAAAACCTGCGGAGGTTTCAGTGGCAGGAGAAACTCCCAGCCTCACAGGAGAGTTAGCTGTAGAGACCCACAGGGTCCTAGAATGTACACAAAACCACCAACCCAGGAATCAGCACCAGAAGGGTCCAATTTGCTTGTGGGTAGTGGAGAAAGTGAATGAAAGCCAGCTGAAAGTAGAGCAAGCGGCACTGTTCCCTCTTGGACCCCTCCCCCACATATAGTGCCACAACACAGTGACGTGGGTCGCCCTTCCCTGGTCACATAAGGCTCTGCCCCTTACTACAAAACAGGCCCATGGAGAAAAAAAAAAGTGGCTCAAATGAAAGAACACATCAAAGCTTCAGAAAAAATACAACTAAACCACGAAGAGATAGCCAACCTATCAGATGCACAGTTCAAAACACTGGTAATCAGGATGCTCACAGAAATGGTTGAGTATGATCCCAAAATGAAGGAAAAAGTGCAGGCTATTCAAAGTGAAATAAAGGAAAATGTACAGGGAACCAACAGTGATGGGAAGGAAACCGGAACTTGAATCAACAGTTTGGAGCAGAAAGAAGAAATAAACATTCAACCAAAACAGAATGAAGAAACAAGAATTCAAAAAAAATAAGGAGAGGCTTATGAACCTCCGGGACAACTTTAAACATTCCAACATCCGAATCATAGGGGTGCCAGAAGGAGAAGAGAAAGAGAATTTCTCTTTCAAGAAATTGAAAACTTATTTGAAAACATAGTGAAGGAGAACTTCCTCAATCCAGCAAAGGAAATAGACTTCCAGGAAGTCCAGGAAGCTCAGAGAGTCCCAAAGAAGTTGGACCCAAGGGAAGCACACAAGGCACATCACAATTACATTACCCAAGATTGAAGATAATGAGCCAATCTTAAAAGCAACAAGAGAAAAGAAGACAGTTACCTATAAAGGAGATCCCATAAGACTACCAGCTGATTTCTCAAAAGAAACCTTGCAGGCAAGAAGGGGCTGGAAAGAAGTATTCGAAGTCATGAAACACAAGGACCTATATCCAAGAGTACTCTATCCAGCAAAGCTATCATTTAGAATGGAAGAGTAAATAAAATGCTTCTCAGATAAGGTAAAGTTAAAGGAGTTTATCATCACCAAACCCTCATTATATGAAATGTTAAAGGGACTTATATAAGAAAAAGAAGATCAAATATATGAACAGTAAAATGACAATAAACTCACAACTATCAGCAACAGAAACTAAAAACAAACTAAGCAAATACATAGAACAGGAACAGAATCACAAAAATGAAGATCACATGGAGGGTTATCAGTGATGAAGGGGGAGAATGGAGAAAAAGGTACATGAGGAACATGGTACATGGGGAAAAATGGGGGGAGAATGGGGAATAAGTAGCATAAATGGTAGGTACAAAATAGACCTACCTAAGGGGAGGTAAAGAACAGTATAGGAAATGGAGAAGCCAAAGAACTTATATAAATGACCCATGGACATGAACTAAGGTGGGGGAATGCTGGTGGGAGGGGGTGTGCCCAGCGGAGGGGAATAAAGTGTAGGAAAAAAATGGGACAACTGTAATAGCAAAATCAACAAAACATATTTTTAAAAAACGAAAAGAAAAAGCCTGTAACCTTTCAGTGGAATAGAGCCATTCCCTGGCCAAAGATTACCCGCTCCCATTTCTTAGGATGTGTACTTTCCTTAATAAATTTCCCACTTGTTTTGCCTTACAATATCTGTGTGGTCAGTCCAATTCTTTGTTCGCCACCACCAAGAGCCTTGACCCTATCTCCATCTCAACATAACAATCTTTCTCAGGGGGACAGCAGGACCTTAGCAATTCATGAGTTATGAATCAAATCATCGGATAGGTATAACGGACACACACCCTCCTGCTGATACACATTACTCCAAAAAAACCAAACTTTTTAAACTTCTAACACCAAAATGGCACAAAGTATTACTCTAAGCTGAAACAAATAATATATACCAATAACTACAAAAGACAGAAAACACAATACCTCAGCACCATATTAATCTCAAAGTACTCAATCTCTACTTAATACAGTGTACTCGGTTTAGAAGACTCACTAAAAGTAACTGCCTGCAAGTAAACATTAATCCTCCTATGGGCAAAAGCTCTCTGGGCATAGGTGTTGCTCTCATTTGATTTTATACACTCACACACACACACACACACACACACACACACACACACACACACACACACATCTCGTCTAATGTCTTGATAACAAAAATCAGCTTCCCACCTTGCTGCTGTTTCCTTGCTTCCACAGCATCAGCTTGTCCTGACTGGGTTTTTATCACTTTCTGTGTCCTAGACCTAGATAAAGACAACAGATCCTTACATGAAAGAGGAATCCATATGCTTCCCAACAAACTGAACCTGCTTACTTTGTCATCTGGCCTGATTACATCTCTTGGCCAGCTGGAAGAGTCCTTTCAAACAGAATCAAGGGTCTTGGAATTAATGAGATTCTTTTCCTCTTTTCAGCTGTCCCTTTTTTGGTGGTCTACCTATGTCACTTTTCCTCTCTTCTTATTGCTTTGTAACTAGTGAGAACTATTTTTACTTTTTGAAAAGTTTGAAGTTTTCTTCTAGAGATGCTTGTCTATCTATTATAAGAATGGTAATCTGCATTTAAAATGCCATTTTCCTCTATATTTTACTTTTACCATCCTCTTAATCTGAGAGTCCATTTTAAATGGAGTGCATAAGACAATGAAAACTGTACAGAGGTTAAAAAAAGGAGTACACGGGCTGATTCTGACATTCTCAGCAGACTCCTGCCCACAGTGGAACTATACTGCACATGCTGGTAAGAGCCTGGGCCATCCTCTTACATGGTTTTTCTAGGGGTAACACTAGGAAATGGGGAATTGCGCACTGACTCTAAGTCAAATGGACATGTTGTGCAAACCCACAGGTCCAACAATTTACTGAGGCTAATGCCAAGAGGTTATAATCCTGACAAGAACTTAGGGTTCACAAATCATGTCAGGTGATTGCTATAAACTTAGGAATGAATAAAATAAAAAGATAGTATTAAATATTGTTAGGGAACAATTCAAAATCTGAATTTTAACTTCCATAAATTAACTCTTGCATTTTAAATGTCCTGTATTGATTAATGGGTTTTCATATTGCCTCTGATTTGACAGACCCACCCTGAAGCATCCAGGGTTGACACTCTAGTCACATCCCAAAACGGCTCAGCAATGCACAGTTGGAGTCAGACCACTTAAGTCTTCAGGCCAGGGAACAATCTGCATCTGGCACTTTAGGTCCACACAACATTGGGGCAAAGTTACAGTGGTACTGAGGACAAGGTTGGTCAGACATAGAGCAAGAGACCCATCATAGGAGGTTCGTACTATCATAGGAGTCATCGAGAAGCCACTGAGGTCTTTTAAGCAGTAAAGTTGCATGACACTAATTTTGTTTTTAGTAAAAAGACCACTCTAGCTATTGTGTGGCAACTCTGGAAACGAGAGCCAGTCAGAAGGCTACTGCAGAAAATCAGGTGAGACATGCTTGGACAAGGGGATAGGCCTAGGTGATCACAAGTGCAATGTGGAAAGATCAAGGGCTCAGCTCCAATGCAGTAACTTTTTGATGTCTGAGAGATGCCCAGGAAGGAATACTTTTGGTTAAAAAACCATGCCATCCTCTTGGGATCTTCATTATGCAATAGTTTATTGCATTTCAATTTTTAAATAAATCCTACAGATCCAAATTCAATTGAGCTTCCCAGTATGAAATGTTTTCCACCACGCATCCGTGGATTTACACTGCCATGCACAATTTTGAAGTTTAGATTTTGGTGACTGAAGGGAATTTCAAAACTCCATACTTGGTCTCCACAGCCCCATTACCTTTTCTCTTCTAGTGATCTTGCCCTCCCTGCTACCTCAGCCATGCATGCCCCCACCTTGGAATTGTAAATAAAGACCCTGTCTTCTTTCAAATCTTTCTTTCCCATCTTTCATTCATTTATTTTTTCCATCCCATTCCCTCTATTTATGAGAGGCTAACTACACCAGGACTTTCTCTGTTTCTATCTTAGGTTGACCCTCTGCTCGTGTACTGCTTCTCATTCTCTTTCTTACTCAAGGGAAAACATCTCTCCAGTAATGTCCACCACCCTCACTTTTTTGTCCCAGGTATTAGTTTTTCCTCCTCTACTGATTATAAAAATTCTATAACATTTCAACCTATTCCATGTCCCTTCTCTTATTAATATGGTATATAAATCCCAAATTTTGACCACTCCCTTGCGTCTTTCCTGTCCATTGGCCTCCATGTCCTCTCCCTCTCGTTCCTTCTTAAACCCAATCCACCCAGGTTTTCACCTCACCCTATCCTCATATTAAAACTACTCTCAACTAAATAAGGTGATGGCCAAGCAACATATCCAATGACCAATTATTTTTTTATTTTTTTAAATTATTGTTCAATTACAGTTGTCCCCTTTCCCCCCTACTACTCTTCCCTGCCCTACCCACCCCCACCTCCCACTTTCAATCCCCCCCATTGTCTTTGTCCATGGATCTTTTATACATATTCCTTGACTTGCCCCTTCCCCTTCTTTCCCCCATTATTCCCCTCCCCCTCCCCTCTGATTACTGTGAGTCCATGTCTCTGGTTCTATTTTGCTCACTTGTTTGTTTTGTTGGTTAGGTTCCACTTATAGGTGAGATCACATGATATCTGTCTTTCACCACCTGCCTTATTTCACTTGGAGGAATACTCTCCAGTTCCATCTATGCTGTCACAAAGGGTAGGAGTTCCTTCTTTCTTTCTGCTGCACAGTATTCCATTGTGTACATACACCACAGTTTTTTGATCCACTCATTTACTAATGGGCACTTAGGTTGCTTCCAGCACTTGGCTATTGTAAATTGTGCTGCTATGAACATTGGGGTGCATAAGTTCTTTTGAATTGGTATTTCAGGATTCTTAGGGTATAATCCCAGCAGTGGAATTGCCATGTCAAAAGGCAGCTCAATTTTTAGTTTTTTTTGAGGAAATTCCATACTGTTTTCCAGTGGCTGCAACAGTCTGCATTCCCACCAACAGTGCACTAGGGTTCCCTTTTCTCCATAACCTCACCAGCACTTGTTGTTTGTTGATTTGTTTGTGATGGCTATTCTGACCAGTGTGAAGTAGTATCTCATTGTAGTTTTAATTTGCATCTCTCTGATGGCTAGTGATGCTGAGCATCCTTTCATCTGTCTCTGGGCCCTCTATATGTCCTCCTTGGAGAAGTGTCTGTTTAGGTACTTTGCCTATTTTTTAGTTGGATTGTTTGTCTTTCTGGTATGGAGTTGTGTGAGTTCTTTATGTATTTTGGAAATCAAACCCTTGTCCAAGGTATCATTGGCAAATATTTTTTCCCATACTGTTGGCTCCCTTTTCATTTTACTGATGTTTTCTTTAGTCGTGCAGAAGAATTTTAATTTGATGCAGTCCCATTTGTTTATTCTTTTCTTTATATCCCTTGCTGTATCGGACATATCAGTGAAAATATCTGCATGGATATCTGAAATTTTCTTGCCTATTTTCTCCTCAGTGACCAATTTTTTTAAATTAAAATACAATTCACAGACCATAATATCCACCCTTTTAACATGTGGACAATTAAGTGGTTTCTTCTGTATTAATGATCAATTCTAAGTCCTCATCTTAGGCAAACTATCAGCAACACTGACAAAGTTGAATATTCCTTCTTAGAAATTCTTTCTTCCCTTTGATTTGAGGACACATCAGGACATTCAGCTTGGGACATATACTGTGTTTTGCCATGTATAATGCACACTCATGTTTTTGACCCAAACTTTCAGGAAAAAAAGCTTTTGTTTTCATTTTTTAATTCAATTATTTATTTGTTCATAATTAGATACTAGTTTTTTGTATTTTAAAGGAATTTTAGCATTTATTTTTGAACATATTATGGTACAAGGAATTTTATGAACAAATAATTACAAAACACAAGAACAGATACAAGGTATTTCGGGTACCGCTCATGTGTAATGCGCACCCCTATTTTTCCCTAAAAAATTTGGGCAAAAAAGTATACTTTATACATGGCAAAACACAATACTTTTTAGACATTCAAGCAGAGATGAAGCAGATGGTTGGATGGTCTACTGTTCATAGGAGAGGTCCTAGAGAGCTGCGAAGATGGTGTTAAGGCCTTGTAACTGGGCAGGGTCAGAAGGGAAGTGATTGTTGAAATACTCCACTGCAGCCTAACCATTATATTCAGTTGAAGCCATATGACCTCCTGAAATCACTTGTATGCCTCCTAGAGAACTTAATCATCATAAATCTACCCAGAAGCTGACTCTTTGACTCTTACCACCTGAGATGAAGATAAGGACGTACACACCTAAAATAAAGAAGAAAAAAACTGTCACAATACTATGACACTGAAATTCTGGTCAAAGTGGTGGTGTAGATAAACACAGCTCACCTTGCACAACCACATCAAATTACAACTAAACTATATAACAACCATTACTTATACCTGTCAGAAATCCAGCTGAATAGAAGTCTTACAATGATGGAATTAAAGAAATCACCTAAGGAACTGAAGAAGAGACTACATTGAGACTGGAAGGAGGCACTGAGAGGTGGAACAGGCTGGTCCAACACCCACGTGTGGCAGATAAAAATTAGGATGGATATCTGAGGAGTGAGGCATCCCAGGCCCATGCCAGGCTTCCAGCTTAGGGTTCCAGTGCCATGAAAAGAAGTCCCAATAACTTCTGGCTGTAAAAATCACGAGGATTGAGGCTGTGGAAGATAGAAACTGCTTGAGTCGCTCGCAATTCCTCTTAAAGGGCCCATGCACAGTCTTAACCTGGACTGACTCCCTTTGGGCTCCATCATAGGGGCAACAGATAAAAAGACACCAGAGACATATGGGGCATAACTGAATTATCTGGATTCAGGGCAAAAGTTGGTGGACAGTTTTATCCCAGAAAGAAAGGCTGGCCAAGGCCATTGTTCCCTTTCTAAGCCCTACCACCACAGAGCCACAGAGCCAGCAGGCAGATGCCATATCTAAGATTCAATCAATGTGGCGCACACTGTTTATCACACCTCAGGGATTCACTGAGGCCATGCCCCACCCAATTTTCAGGCCCACTCAATTGTTTCCAATGGCTTTTCTGTATAGATGACCCACGCTAAATTCTCTCAAACAAGCAGAATCTGGCTTCAACAAGTCCGATACTTTTTTCTAAGTAGCCTCAGGCCTGACACTAGCAGCAGCCAGTCTTGGTTCACAGCTTGGACTTGCCTGGGCACCTCTAAAGTCAGCAAAAGTAGCAGTCATCTGCAGATCCCTTTGAAGCTTACACTGTGTGAACTCAGGCAGAACACAGTCAGTTGCTGACCTTGGACATGCCAACAGGAAGCAATGCTCAACTACGACAGGAGGGTGTACACAATCCACACAGTGGCCATATGTTGAACACCCAGTTGGGCAATAGGGGAGGCAGTGCCACTGGGCTCTATAGGACACCTACTACATTAGGCCACTCTATCAAGCCTAGAGATGTAGCAGCTCTGCCTAATACATAGAAATAAACAGGGGAGGCTGCCAAAATGAGGAGATAAAGAAACATGGCCCAAATGAAAGCGTACAATGAAACTCCAGAAAGAGATCTAAACAAAATGGAGACAAGCAATATACTGAATGCAGAGTTCAACACACTTGTTATAAGGATGCTCAAGAACATTAGTGAGGAACTCAAAAGCATTAAAAAAATAAAGCAGTCAAAAATGAAGGATACACTAATTGAAATAAAGAACAATTTACAGGGAATCAACAGTAGAGTGAACGAAGCCAGAATCAAATCAAGAATTTAGAATATAAGGAAGCAAAAAACAACCAATCAGAACAACAGGAAGAAAAAACTATCCCCCCCCCAAAAAATAAGAATAGTGTAAGGAGCCTCTGGGACAACTACAAGTGTAACAGCATTTGCATTACGGGGATGCCAGAAGGAGGGCAAAGAGCAAGAAATTAGAAACCTATTTGAAAAAATGACAGAAAACTTCCCTAACTTAGTGAAGAAAATGGACATATAAGTCCAGGAAGTGCAGAGAATCCCAAACAAGATGAACCAAAACGGGCCAACACTAAGTCACATCATAATTAAAATATCAAAAATTAAATACAAAGAGAGAATCTTAAAAGCAGAAGAGAAAAAAGCAGTTAGTTACCTACAAGGGAACTCACATAAGACTTTCAGATTTCTTAAAGGAAACTTTGCAGCCTAGAAGGGATTGGCAAGAAATATTCAAAATGATGAAAAGCAAGGACCACAAACAAGATTACTCCATGCAGCAAAGCTATCATCCAAAATTCAAGGACAGATGAAGAGCTTCTCAGATAAGAAAAAGCTAAAGGAGTTCATCACCACCAAACTGGTATTATATAAAATGTTAAAGGATCTTCTTGAAGAAAAAGAAGAAAATGAAAAATATGAACATTAGAAGGGCAATAAATACATACCTATCAATAATTGATTCTATAAAACAAAATAAACAAGCATAACAGAAACATAATCATCAATACAGAGAACAACATTTTGGTGGGTGTGGGGGATGGGAAAAAAGGTAAAGGGATCAAGAAGTATAAATTGGTGGTTGCAGAACAGTCATGGGGATGTTAAGTGCAGCTAGGGGACAGAGAAGCCAAAGAACTTAAATGCAATGACCATGGACATGGATAACAGTGTGGGGACTGCCTGAGGGAGTGGGGCTGGGGCTGGATATAGGAGGGCAAAGGGGGAAAAACTGGACAACTGTAATATCGTAAACAATAAAATATAACTTTTTTTTTAAATTGTGACATTCCCCATCTATTTCCTAAAGGCCCATTTATCTTTCTTAAAAACCATGTGTTTTCCCATAAGTGCCCTTCTCCTACCTGCTTCTCTTGGTTTGAAGCCCCCTGTGATTAAATCTAATTTGTCTTTTACTTGCTAATCTGCCTTTCATCAACTTAATTTGCAGGCCTCCAATCACAACCTAAGAGAGTAGAGAAAGAGTTTTCTCTCCCCTAAACTGTAGCTAGAGAAGCACTTCAAGACTGAGTGAGCCATATGACTGTGTTTAAATTTGTGAAGCTTAGGAATAATAAGCAAGAGATAACTTGACAAAGTTAAAAATTAACAACTCCCTTTATTCTCACAAATTACAAAACAAAGCACCTCTTTTATAGATGGTAATCTGGCTCCTTACATGAAAAAGTCTCTAAGTAAAGGCCCAAGGAAGTGATTCTTGTATAAATCAGTTCAATATAATGGGGGTCAGACTGAATACCTAGGCTTCTTTCTACATTCTTTGCCTACATTCGGGGGAAATAAAATATCACTGTTCTCTAGACACTGTTAAAATGTATGACAGAGACCTTAACCAAGATAGAAATTGGGAGGACCTGTGCAAGGAGCCCTCACAGCCTGTGTCAGTAATAAAAAGCCCCACAGAAAGAACTCTATGGTTAAAACAAATCTATCTGACTATAATAACCCTTCCCACTCAACTTCTTCTCCACAACAGAACTTTCTCCCTCTCACTCTGTTCTTGTCTGTGGCTCACCATGGCTGCATTTACCAGATTGCAATCCTTTTTTTTCCTGAATAAATCCTTTTGACACCTCACTGATTTTTTGTTTACAGTCAGCAAAACGTGGCCACTACTCAGTATTTGAAATGTAGTAGTGATTTTTTAAAATATTACTTATTTCAACTCATTTAAATTTAAACAGCCACATGTGGCTAATGGTTACAATTTGATCAATGCAAGTCCAAACTGTGTATTATTAAAAATATTTTTTTTCATTTCTGGATTACTATATGAATAATCAATTTTATAACCCCATGAAGACATATATACTTGTTCAAAATAATGTTAATGAAGCCACCTGAAAATGCAGCCAGAGCTGCCGTCCCAGAGGGACCGCCTTATGCATCTCACTCCTCACACCTGTGCACTATTGAAATGGGGCAAAATGACCTTTTGCACTGAGCCCAAAGCAGCGTTGTATGGACAAAAAAAGAGGGGGGTGAGGAGGTTCTATGGAAACTAGCCTCACAAGGTGATCTACTCATTCATTCCTACCCAGGCAGGTCAGGGTGGGTAGTCACACTCCAGGCCTATAACTTGCTTAGCAAAAGGTTTTAAACCAGCCCTGTCCTCTGTTCTTGTGCATCTAGGTTAACACACCTTTGAAATAACAAAAGTAACCTCCCTCAAAGGGGAATTCACCCTCAAGGGAGCACATGATCTTGTTAACTATCTTGTAATCCAAACGCTGCTTGCTTTCTCCCATCTTCCCCTCCTTGATTTCAAATCTATTAAACAAGCTGTAAAACACTCATTCCACAGGGCATTTGAGATCTTGCTCCCCAACGTGTTGTAAATTTGGCTCAAATAAACTCATAAAAATTCTCTACATGTTTGGACTTTTCTAATGTTGACTATTGCAATCCAAATAACTGCAAAGTTAACAGGAAAACAGACATGAGCATCTTCTTGGGAAAAGTGGCCTGACACCGAGCTTGCAGGGTTCCCACAGCCTCACCAGCCAGTGTGCAGAAAGGGAACGAGAAGTGCCATGCCTGAGGCTGGCCACAGGCAACTTCACCCAGAGCTCGGAGCGCTGTGTGTTCAAAACAAAGAGTACTGATGTTGTCTACACTGCATGCAAAAACAAACGGGTCCACATCAGGACCCTGACAGAGAACTGCATCATGCTCATTGACAGCACACCGTAGTAAGGTGGAACAAATCCCACTATGCCCTACCCCTGGGCCACAACGGGTGGCAAAACCGACTCCTGAGTAGGGAGCGATTTTATTTGTTTCTCTCAAATAAAGGGTTTTTGAGAGAAAAAAGGTTTTTTTCTTTCTTTCTTTCCTGTTGTTTGTATTTGTTTTTGAGGAAGAGATATTAACCAAAAAAATAGCTATTGTTTCCTTTTTCCCATTAATTTCTCATCAGCATTGGGCATCATCTTTAAAACTACTTCACAGGTAAAAACAACAACGGTTTGCACACAGTCGATGCCACCCTGGCAAAGATGCCAGACTTGGAAGAACACTTTTTCCTTGCACTAGTGTTGCAATGAATAAATACATAATTACAAGCTTATCAAAACACCTTATGGGGATTTTCTGTAGGTATCACAAAAGTAACAGTCAACCAGGAAAAATCTTTAACTTCTCTTGTTCAAGTTGTTTTAAATAATAGAATTGCTCTTGACCATACATAGCTGAATGCGGTGGGGGTTGCTCTGTTACTAGCGCTTCCTGTTGCACTCAGAGGGAAACACTGCTTGTGAAACAGACATGAAACATGATCAAATCTAGGCACAAGCCAAATGTTAAGTACAGTGCCCACGGACACCGCACGGTTCTTTGATATCTTCAGCTGGCTGTCTTCAGGTATTGCCTCCTCGTTCAGATTTATTCTCAAAATCGGACATAACATTTTGTTTGTTATTACAGAAAGTTTTGCTGTTATAAAACTGTTTGGCATAGCTTGATGTTATAAAGACACCACTCGGATAATGGCTGCTCAGCATTTGAGATGATCACCAAGGCCTACGAGACTTCATGTGAGAAACCTGAAGAAATGACAGAAGATATTTGCTCTTCAGGCAACATGACAACAAAGCCTTCCTCTGTTCTGGCCCCCAGGTGGCTCAGATGTGGCCTAAGGCTCCTAAGAAAACCATGTTCCTTCCTATGGGGAAATGACATACAGGGAATGAGCTTTCCCAGTAAGGAGGGATGAAGAATCTTTTTATTAACTGATCAGTGTTGCTTTCTGAGGACAGATCATGACGCTTTCAAGGAAAGATCTCCATGATAAGGGGAAGATGTAAAAAATATTATAAACAGAACCAGTTCAAAATGCAGCCACAGCTGCCACCCCAGAGGAACTGCCTTGCACTTCTTACTCCTCAAACTCTTTGGATGTTAAAATACCTTTTGTAGCGGACCTAAAGCTGCACTGCATCCCAACCGTTTGTAAAATCGACAGGAAAACGGCAACATGACTACTGGACTGAAAATTAAAGAAAGTTAGAAACAGTACCGTTATTTTAGCTGAGCTACATCTATAAAAATTCATTCCTTAGCTTATTAACACCCACAGAAATTCCTTCCTTCTATTCTTGTAATTATTCCCCTCCCCTTTCCCATAAAAACCCCTTACATTCCCTCCTAACCAGAATATTATTTGTGTTTCTGCCTGAATCAGTGCTTACAGAATAGCTATTCTCTTGGATCTCAGATAAGTACTTGTCGCCTTTTATTTTAAGGTTAAAAGCATATCTCAAAGATAGGACCAAGGCATAAGCTCCCCTTCACAAATAGGGGAGATATATTCACATATATTCAGACATTAGGATATAGCTTAATTTAGTAAGCTGAAAAAAAACTGCTTTCTCATATAGAACCTAATAAATAAAAATTCATATGTTCATTCTGTTTGTTTTATAAGCACTTATGAGTCATCATTTGAGAAAAACTGGGAACGTTTAAAAACACTAAACCCTGCCAATTTCATTTCTTTCCCATAAGAGACTGAACACAAATTAGCAACCACAATTGGGTTCTCTGTAGTGTTTGAAATTTAAGGCATTGTTTCCACTTGTAGAGATACACTTACTAGGTCACAAATCTATTAAAGGCTCAAAGTTACAGGAAGAATCCTGAGACTGCTCTGCTGTTGCTGGCCAGCAACTATAGAGTCCTGGTTGCCAGGAAACACCTTTTTTTTTTTTAAGATTTTATTTTCAGAGAGAGGAGGAGGGAGAGGAAAGAGAGAGGTATGGTTGCCTCTCACATGGCCCCCACTGGGGACCTGGCCCGCAACCCAGGCATGTGCCCCGACTGGGAATCGAACCGGGACCCTCTGGTTCCCAGCCCGCGCTCAATCCACTGAGCTACACCAGCCGGGCTGAGGAAACACCTTTTAACACCAAGGTAGCAACTAGGAATGAGTGGCCAGAAGGGAAATAAAGGCAGGGCATGCACCATTACATCTAACAAAGAACTTAATAAAGAAGGCTAAAAGCAAAACTCACACGTTGCCCCAGTAATCCTGAGTCTGGCCTGATAAGGCTGCCAGGTGTCCTGAAGAAGTAAACTATGATAGTGCAGGAGAGGGGGAGCCCTTGAAAGTCTGTGTGTATCATCTCCACTGGCTGAGAAAATGAAAACCTTGAGACTGTGTAGTCATCCCAGGGCCTGGAAGGGAGAAGGGGCGGGGGGGTGGGGGTCCACAGTGCCCAAATTAAAAAACCCATAAAATAACTTTGGTTAACTGCCTGCCTCCCATCACATGTGCAAAATGAACAGAGTCTGGAGTAAGATAAAGATTTGGGCTAACAGACCCCTACCCATACCTACATTTAGGTAGTCACATCTTGCCCAGAAAGCTGGCACCACCTTTGCCTGCCAATCAAAATGTAACTTCTTCACCCCTTCCCCACAAACTATTCAAGCCCTTAAAACAAAGACTGTCTCTCTTGGCCTCTTCTCTTGGCTTGTGGCTCTCTTGCCACGGGGTGGGGATAGGGAGGGAAGGGTGCTGGCCAGGGGGCCTCTGGCCACCCCTTTTTGGCCACCCAGCCTCTGGCTACCTGGGAGCTGGCCATCCAGGCCTTTGGCCACCCTTACTTTTGCCACCCTTGCTTTTGCCTTCCCATTCACTAATAAACTTTGCCTGCACACTAATAGGCTCACTGACCTATAATTTTTTACTGTGTCAGCAAGAAGAACCAGGGTAACAGTAGCATGTCTTGTATTCAGATCTTGGATTCTTATAACATTCTGAAAAAAAAAATAGTTGATAGTTGGGTTGGGGCATGGAAAATGTAAACTGAGCCTAGAGAATCTTGTGATGGTGGAAATTAAGAAAATGATTTAAAAGGGAGGAAGAGTCCCCTGAGAAAGAATTAACTGAAATGGAAGCAACCATGATACCAGAGGCAGAGTTTAAAACAATGGTTATAAGGATGCTCAAGGACCTTAGGGGAAGACTGGGTGATATCAGTGAGAACTTAAACAAAGAGATACTAAGCATTAAAAAGTACATAAAAACCATAAAAAGGAACCAGTCAGAAATGAAGATAAAATATCTGAATTGAAGAAACACTAGAAGGAATCAATAGCAGGTCAGATGAAGCAGATGATTGAATCACTGAATCAGAGGACAAGATAACTGTAAACACCCAAGCAGAGCCTCAAAAAAGAAAAGTTTTTAAAATGAGGAAAGCTAAGGGACTTTTGGGACAATATCAAGAGTAACAACATCCACATCATAGAGGTACCAGAGGAGATGGGAGTCAGCAAGGGATCAAGAACCTGTTTGAAGAAATAGTGGTTTGATTGCTTACTTGGTTAGAGTGCCCATACCAATCCACTAAGTTGCAGGTTCGAGTTCCCATCAGGGCACTTACAAGGATCAACCAATGACTGCATAAATAAGTGGAACAAATAGATGTTTTCTCTCTCTTTTGCTCTCCCTTCCTCTCTCTCTAAAATAAATAAATAAAAATTTTAAAAAAGAAGCCATATCAAGACTGGCAGGAGGGGCATAAACACAGAATGGGCTGGTCTCAGACTCACATATGGGGGATAAAAATTGGAGGGATATCTCCCATTGAGGAGTTAGAAGTACAAGCCCCACATCAGGTCCCCAGCCCAGGGTTACTTTGTCAGAAAGAGAAGGCCCCGTAACTTCTGGCTGTAAAAACCAGTAGGGATTGAGGATGAGGGAGACAGAGGGTTCCTAGAGTCCCAGGAAGTTCCTCTTAACAGGGCCCAAACACAGAATTACCTGTACTCACTCCCTCTGAGCTCCAGGGCTGGGTCAGCAGCTTGAAAGGCACCACTATATGGGGAGGAACTAAATTGTACTATATCAGGGCAAGAGCTTGGGGGTGGGGGGAGGTGAAGCTTTCTCTCAAACAGAAGTTCTGGATATCAAACTATATTACAAGGCCACTGTAATCAAAACAACTTGGTACTGGCATAAAAACAGACAGACCAATGGAACAGAATAGAGAGCCCAGAAATAAACCCAAGTCTCTACGGCAATTAATCTTCGACAAAGGGGGGCAGAAGCATAAAATGGAATAAAAATAGCCTCTTCAACAAATGGTGTTGGGAAATCTGGACGGCCACATGCAAAAAAATGAAACTCGAGCACCAACTTACACCATACACAAAAATAAATTCAAGGTGGATAAAAGACTTAAATGTAAGTCGGAACACCATAAAAGTTCTAGAGGAAAACATCGGTAGGAAAATCTCAGACATTCCACGCAGCAACATCTTCAATGATATGTCCCCTAGAGCTAGGGACATAAAGGAA
>PVJI01027592.1:0-17477 GCA_004026765.1 Micronycteris hirsuta
AACAAAAAAGCCCTGGGTGGAAAAGATTCACAGGAGAATTTTGCCAAACATTTAGAGAATAGCTAACCCTGATTCTTCTAAAACTGTTGTGAAAAATCCAAGAAGAGCGAAGACTCCCAAGCTCTTTTTATGAGGCCAGTGTTATCTTAAATTCAAAAGAAGATAAAGAAACAACAAAGAAAGAAAACTTCAGGCCAATATTGCTGATGAACATAGATGTTACTAAAATCCTCAACAATATATTGGCAAATCAGGTCCAGCAGTACATCAAAAGATCATGCACCATGAAAAAGTGGGATTCATCCCAGGGATGCAAGGATGATACAATATAAGCAAATCAATAAATGTAATACACCACATAAACAATACAAAAAACAGATGACCATATCAATAGATGCTGAAAAAGTATTTAAGAAAGTACAGAACCTATTTATGAGGAAAATACTCAGCAAAGTAGGAATAGAAGGAGCATACCTCAACATAATAAAGGCCATATACAGACAAGGATGCCCACTTTCACCATTTCTATTCAACACAGTATTGGAAGTCCTAGCCACAGTGATCAGGCAGGAAAAACAAATAAAAGGCATCCAAATTAGAAAGGAGGCAGTAAAGCTGTCACTGTTTATAGATGATGTGCTAGTGTACATGGAAAACCCTACAGACTCTACTAAGAAACTACCTGATCTAATAAATTAATTTGGAAAATGGTGGGATACAAAGTCAATATTCAGAAATCAGAGGCATTTTTGTACACCAACAATGAAATATCAGAAACAGAAATTAGAAAAAAATCTCCTTTACTATAGCAAGAAGAAAAATAAAATACTTAGGAATAAACTTAATCAAGGAGGTGAAAGACTTGTACTCAGAAAAGTACAGAACACTGAAAAAAGAAATTAGGAAGACATAAGTAAATGGAAGCATATACTGTTTTCATGGATTGGAAGAATTAGTATCATTAAAATGTCCATTCTACCCAAAGCAATCTATAGATTCAATGCAATCCCTATTAAAATATCAATGACAGATTTCACAGGTATAGAACAGACATTTTGAAAATTTATATGGAACCATACATGACCCCGAATAGCTGCAGCAATTGTGAGAAAGAAGGATAAAGTAGGAGGGATCACAATACTTGATATCAAACTATATTACAAGGAATGGTAATCAGAACAGTCTGGTACTGGCATAAGAACAGATACATAGATCAGTGGAGCAGAATAGAGAGTCCAGAAATAAACTTATGTGAATATAGTCAATTAATGTTTGAATAAGGGGTGCACAAAAATAAAATAGAGTAAAAATAGCCACTTCAACAAATGGTGTTGGTATATCTGGACAGGCATATGCAAGAAAAACAACAACAACAACAAAATCTAGATAACCACTTACACCACACACAAAAATAAACTCAAGGTGGATAAAAGACTTAAATGTAAGTCATGACACCATAAATGATCTAGAGGAAAACATAAGCGGGAAATTTTCAGATATCCCACGCAGCAATATTTTCACTGATACATCCTTTTGGGCAAGGGATATAAAGGAAAGAATAAACAAATGGGACCACATCAAACTAAAAAGCTTCTGCACAACTAAGGAAAACATCAACAAAATGGAAAAGGAACCAACTGTATGGGAAAACACATTTGCCACTGATAACTCAGACAAGTGTTTGATCTCTGAAATATATAAAGAACCCACACAACTCCACACCAGGAAGAGAAGCAGTTCAATTAAAATATGGGCAAAAGGCCCTGGCTGGTGTAGCTCAGTGGATTGAGCGCGGACTGCGAACCAAAGGGTCACCAGTTCAATTCCCAGTTGGACACATGCCTGGGTTGCAGGCCAGGTCCCCAGTGGGGGCCACATGAGAGGCAACCACACATTGACGTTTCTTTCCCTCTCTTTCTCCCTCCCTTCCCTTCTATCTAAAAATAAATAAATAAAATCTTTAAAAAATAAAAAAATAATAAAATATGGGCAAAAGACCTGACAGACATCTCTCCAAGGAAGTCGTACAGGAGGCCCATAAACATCACTAGCCATTAAAGAGACGCAAATTAAAACCACAATGAGATACCACTTCACACTGGTTAGAATGGCCGTCATAAACAAATCAACAAACAGTAAGTGATGGCAAAGTTGTGGAGAAAAGGGAGAAAAGGTACATTGTTGGTGGGAATGCAGACTGGTGAAGCCACTGTAGAAAACAGTATAGAATTTCCTAAAAAAAAACTAAAGATAGAACTGCCTCTTGATATGGCAATGCCACTTCTGCGACTATACCCTAAGAATCCTGAATCACCAATTCAAAGAACCTATGTACCACAATGTTCATAGAAGCATTATTTACAATAACCGAGTGCTGGAAACAGCCTAAGCGCCCATCAGTAAATGAGTGGATCAAGAAACTGTGGTACATTTACACAATGGAATACTACTCAGCAGAAAAAAAAGAAGGAGCCCCTACCATTTGTGACAGCATGGATGGAACTGGAGAGTATTATGGTAAGTAAAATAAGCCAGGCTGTGAGAGACAAACACCATATGATCTCACCTATAAGTGGAATCTAAACAATGAAACTAACAATGGTCAAATATAACCAGGGACTTGGAAATAAAGAGCAAACTTACAGTGACTAGGGGGAGGGGAAAGAGGGATAGCAGGAGAAAGAAGGGGAAGGGCCAAGCAAAGGAACAAGAATAGAGGACTCATGAGCACAGACAATGGAGGGGGTTGGTGGAGATGGGGTTGGGGTGAGCAATGGGGAAAAAGGCGGGACAACTGTAACTGAACAACAATAAATTTTAAAAAAATGAAAGAGAAGTAACAACTTATATCACAGACATATAAAAGATTGTAAGAAAATACTATGAACAACTATATGCCCCCAAATTGAATAACCTGGATTAAATGGATAAATTTTTAGAAACATACAGTCTTCCAAAACTGAATCAAGGAGAATCAGAAAACATGAATAGATCAATTACAGCTAATGAAATTGAAACAGTTAAAAAAAAATATCCCCAGCAAACAAAAGTTCTGGACCAGATGGTTTCATAGGAAAATTTTACCAAACATTAAAAGAAGAACTAACACCTCTCCTTTTCAAACTATTCCAAAAAAACTTAAGAGGAAGGAATACTCCCAAACTCTTTTTATGAGGCCAGCATTATCCTAATTCCAAAACCAGATAAAGATACTACAAAGAAAGAAAATTATAGGCCAGTATCCCTGATGAACATAGATGATATACTCCCCAACAAAATATTGGCAATCTCATTCCAGCAATACATTAAAAAGATCATACACCATGATCAAGAGGAATTTATTTCAAGTATGCAAGGTTGATACAATGTTTGCAAATTGATAAATGTAATACTTTACATAAACAAAATGAAACATAAAAATCACCTGATCACATCAATAGATGCAGAAAAAGCATTTGATAAAATCTAGCACTCATTTATGATGAAAAATCTCAGCAAAGTGGAAATAGAGGGATCATACCTAAACATAATAAAGGGCATATATGAAAAACCTACAGCCATCATCATATTCACTTGGCAAAAATAAAAGTGTTTTCCTTAAGATTAGGAATAAGACAGCAATGTCTGCTTTCACCACTCTTATTCAACACAGTACTGGAAGGCCTAGCCACAGTAAACAGAAAAGAAGAGGAAATAAAAGGCAGCCAAATTGGAAAGGAGAAAGTAAAACTCTTTTTTTTTTTGCAGATGGCATGATATTGTACATAGAAAATCTGAAACACTCCACCAAAAAAACTACTAGACCTAATAAATGAATTCAGTGAAGTAGTAGGATACAAATTAATATTCAGAAATTGATGGCCTGTTTATACACCAATACTGAACTATCAGAAAGAGAAACTTAGAAAACAATCCCAGTTACTATTGTGACAACACAATAAGGTACTTAGGAATAAATTTAACCAAAGAGGTAAAAGACCTGTACTTAGAAAACTATAGGACAGTGAAGAAAGAAGTGAGGAAGATATAACTGATTGGAAGCATATATTGTGTTCATGGATTGGAAGAATTAACAGCACTAAAATGTCTATACTACCCAAAGCAATTTATAGATTCAATGCAATTCTTACTAAAATACCAATGGCATATTTAACAGATCTAGAACAAATTTTCCAAAAAATTATTTGGGAACAAAAGAGTCCAAATAACCTTAGCATCTTGAGAAGAAAGAACAAAGTTGGAGGGATCACAATACCTGATATCAAACTATTCCATAAAGCCACAGTAATGAAAACATCCTGGTACTGGCATAAGAACAGGCACACTGATCAATGGAAGAGGACAGAGATCCCAGAAATAAACCCGTACCTTTATGGTCAATTAATATTTGAAAAGGTGGCAAGAGCATAGAAGAAAGTAAAGACAGTTTCTTCAATAAATGGTGCTGGAAATTGGACAGGCACATGCAAAAAAAATGAAACTAGACCACCACAGCACACCATACACAAGAATAAACTGAAAATGGATAAAAGACATAAATGTAAGTCACGAAACCTTAAGTATCCTAGAAGAAAACAAAGGCAGTAAAATTTCAGACATCTTGTGCAGCAATATTTTTGCTGATATATCTCCTAGGGAAAAAAAATAAACAAATGGGACTACATAAAATTAAAAAGCTTCTGCACAGCTAAAGAAACCATCATCAAAATGAAAATGGTACCCACTGTTTTAGAGAACATATTTGCCGATGATACACCAGACAAGGATTTGATCTCCAAAATATGTAAAGAACTCATTTGACACAACACCAGGAAGACAAACAATCCAATTAAAAAATGGGCAGAGGACCTGAAAACACTTCTCCAAAGAGGACATACAAGTGGCCCATAGATATATGAAAAGACATCATTAGCCATCAGAGAGATGCAAATTAAAACCACAATGAGATATCACCTCACACTTGCCAGAATGGCTACCATCAATAAATCAACAAACAAGTGCTGGCAAGGATGTGGATAAAAGGGAAGTCTAGTGAACTGCTGGTGGGAATGAAGACTGGGGTAGCCACTGTAGAAACACTTCTGGGAATTTACCTACCCTAAGAATCCCGAAACGGTAATTTGAAAGGACACATGCATTCCTATGTTCATAGCAGCATTATTTACAATAGCCAAAATCTGGAAACAGCCCAAGTGCCCATCAGTAGATGGGTGGATAAAAAATTTGTGGTACATTTACACAGTGGAATAGTATGCAGCAGTAAAAAAGAAGAAACTCTTACGTTTGCAACAGCATGGATGGACCTGGAGATTATTATGCTAAGTGACATAAGCCAGTCAGTGAAAAACAAATACCACTTGATCTTACTTTTATGTGGAATCTAATGAACAAAACAGAAATGGAGGCATGGATGCACAGAATAGAGAGAAATCTGTCAGAGGGGGGGCAGAAGGGGGCAGGATAAAACAAGGTGAAGGGTTTAGCTAAAGAACATATGGGGGGACCCAACCCCCCCTGGAATTTATTTATTAAAAATTGTGTATTTATTCTTACATGGTTAAACTTCAATCACCTCAAAATGCTCTCCATTTGATGCAATACACCTATCAAATGGTTTTTCAATTGCTCAAAACAGGTTTTGAACTCATCAACTTTGATGCCTTTTAGTGCTTCTGCCATTTTTTGTTTCATCTCTTTCATGTCTGCAAAACGTTTCTCTTTGAGGACTTTTTTCATTTGGAGAAACAAAAAAATCACTTGGGATGAGATTGGGTGAATAGGGAGGGTTGGCCACAAGGGTCATGCCAGTTTTGATAAAAAACCACTGAACACTCGGGGTGCGGTGTAAATAACGCATTATGAAGAGGGCAAATACATTGACAGAGTCTTAAAAAAATTCACTGAAGACACGTACAGCCTCTTACAACAATGCCAGCTGGTACACTGACACAGACGGGTTCCTAGAACACAAACCTAAAGTGAGAAGCCTATACTACAAGGGGCTCACTCTCCATAAGATAATTTCATTTTTTGGGTCCCCCCTCATACATGCATAACCCATAGACACAGACAGCTATGTGGTGATGGCCTGAAGAAAGGGGAATGGTGAGAGCTGGGTGGAGGTGGGCAAAGGAGAAAAATGGGGACAACTGTAATAGTGTAAAGAATAAAAATAAAGTTTAAAAAATGGTTATTGTTTTTAGTCTTTGAGTTTTAGGATGGTTTGTTATGCAACAAAAGCTAGCTGATGCATTCATTGCATTTGTGCCCTGAAGCAGGCAGTGCCCCTGAGGACTCTTTCTGAAAAGGCAAGTGGTACCCCTATTTCTGAATATTGTTCTCATAGAACTGTCCAGTAGCCCTGACCTCATGCCTGGCTGAAGTCCAGCCTGTTCTGGGGGACCTGAGTCCTCTGGTTCTTCAGAAGGGGCTCTGCTGGCCAACACCAGGCACTCAAGAGAGTAACCAGGAAATGTACATTAAATTCGCTGATACCTCTCATACCTGCTATTGATACTCAGAAGCCCACCAAGAGTTCTTCCCGGGAAGCCCACCCACCCTCCCCATTTGAGTCCTGCTGGGCTTGTCTGTTCCTGCACTGGCATTAAACACAGTATCCCACACGTATTCCACACCATCTAGTTTGCTGTGGGCACACTGCTCCCTGACCCAGTTGGCCTGGCTACCAGATGCCCTAGGGGGCAGGGTCTCCAGACTCTCATCTGGGCCCTTTGTCTGACTTGAGACCAGGGGCATTTCGCTAAATATTAAGCAAGCCTGTGGTATGAGCACTGCCATATCAGAACAGACGCCACGGATGTCCAACATCAGCCTATTCATGTCTGTAGCTCCTCTACATCATAGCACATGCACACACATGCATACAGATGCACACCTGTGCATACCTACACCTACACATGTCCCATGGGACCCTTTCAGTTCTATGGGGTCTAGCAGCCAGTCTAACTCTTGTCCTACTGCATATCTATCCTCCAGGTAGTGAGGGAGTACAATGGGGAGTTTGGATGAACTACCCAGGTAAGGTACTCTGGCTAACTGGCTATGTTTTCTTTGGTACTTCCTTCCTTTACTGTGACTGAGTGTCTTAGTGTCAGTTTCTGGGCCTCAGTTTCCACATCTTTACAATAGATCTTCCAGCTCAAAGTCTCCATCTCAGTTCATGGAGCCGACTGCCGCATCCTGGACTGTAAAGGACCAGAACTGTGAGAACTGTGAGCCTGAGTGACAAGGGTCCGAGAGAGTGGCAACAGTAATGAATAGTGCCTGCCCTACCTGCTGCTCTCAGAAGCACTGAGGAGAGAAAGATGAGGCCATGTCTTGTTCTCACTCTGGATCAGCTTGAGGTTTTTGCATGCACCCTAATGCCTTCCCACTTCCTTTTCTCTTGCCTCATCCAGATGGTGACTCAGATCAAGAGGCTTCAGAAGTGGAGAAAGCTCCCCTTGCCTCCTAGAGGAGGTCATATGTTGTTCTGGGACTCTCATAGGAACGTGTTCCTCACTGGGTTGCGCTGAGCAGAGTTTCAATCTGGCAGTTACTTTTGTAATGGTTTGATGAGTATGTTTATTTTTCATTAGACCATAAGGTCTGTGAGGGCTGGACTGCCTGCCACTGCTCATGATTGTGTCCCCAGAACCTGGCAAGTGCTTGTCACAAGTAGGCACCCAGCGAATATCTGCTAGATGGATGGACTATTGCACAAGAGCTTCTGGGCTGGGGAACAGCTGGAAAGGGCTCCTTCCGTTCACAGTCCCACCTCCTCTGTTTCTGAGGATGCTCTGGTTCTGCCATAATTGCTGGGCTGCACCAGGGGCAAGGAATGTCAGTGAGCTGAGAGGGAGCCTCTAAGTGACAGGTGCTTCTTAGCTCCAGGCGCACCCCGGGCCCAGACTGAATTGGCTGTTCCAGCAGCTCTGTTTCCTGGGCTAATTGGGGAGGGGGTGGGTGAGCCAGAGTGAGGGAAGCTCTATTCTGGGCTCAGACCAGGCTGTTCCAGCAGCTCTGTTTCCTGGGCTAATTGAGGAAGGGGTGGGGGAGCCAGAGTTGGGGAAGCTCTATTCTGGGATCAAACCAAAGACACTCAGGGCTCATTCACTCATGACAATGGTGATCCAATCAAGTGTGTGTGTGGGGGGAGGTCAGAGAGAGGGAGAGAGAGAGAGAGAGAGAGATGATGGTGTTTTGCGTGAGGCAGACTGAGATGGAGGAGATGGTATATAGGTGCATGTTGTATAGGTGTGTGTCTGGCTCTGCGGAGGCTTGTGACTGAGTTTTATATGTGCACTTGCACATGTATGTATGGTCTTGTGTCTTTGTGTAAATGAGGACATTTGTGCTTTGCGTGTGCCTATGTGTGTTTGTGTCTGAATCCGTGTGTCTCTGAGTACATGCTTTTACTCGTATATTTGCTTCTGTGTATATAATTATTTCCGTGGCTGGTGTTTATGCCTTGTAAGTGTTTATGTGTGTGTGTTTATGGTCTAAATGTGTGTGTGTTTGAGAGAGAGAGGAGGAGGACACTTAATGAGAAGTGGAGTTGTGTGTTTTTGTACGTGTGTATATATATTTGGAACTCTGTGTGTGTATAAGTGAGGTGTGCTTAGTGAACAATGATTGAAGTGTGTGTGTCTACTGTGTGTATGTTTGTCTGTGTGTGCACGTGCCTGTGTTCACATGTGTAGCACTGTGGATTTACCCTTGGTGTGGAGCTCCCTAAAAGTGGTGGATGAGAGGGCCATCAGTTTCAGTTTGGGCCCAGTGAGAGCTCTCCCCTTTGCAGCTGCATCAGCTCCCTGCCACCCCAGGTACTCTGAGGAGGGACAGCCCATGGAAGTCATGGCCTGCTGATTTCCCAACCCCTCCTCAGGGTTCATGCTTTATCCTGGCCCATCTACAGCAACCCCTGACAGGTCTGGAGCTCCAGGCCCACATCCTAGGCACACACACAGCTTCTGCCGACACCATTCAATTGGATAGCGAGGGTCCTTCTTAGGATTCTGATGCCACACCGGGTCTTCCCATTGAGACTTCCCAGGAAGTCCCTCACTTCAGTCCTCATGCCTATCAAGGGGCTTACAAGACCCTGGTTTTTCTAGGTGATCATGTCATAAGACATGGCCACTTTGTGAATGAAAGGATGTGGCATGATGGTCACATGGAACAATAAGCACCAACCAGGACTGTCCCAAGCAACTCAGGCAACAGCCACCTGCTCCACTGTGTCCACCGTGCAGGTGCCATCTCTGCCTTGTTGAGGCAGCCATGTGACTCTGCCCTCCTGGGGCTGAGGGGGTGGAGGGTTCGCCATTCCTTCATACCACACTCACTTTGGAAACACGTGCTCTGCACTGGGTATGGTGCCAGGCACTAGGGAAGCCAGGAAACACAGCTTCCCCTGTCCCTGCCCCTCTGGAGCTTATTTTCTAATGGGGGATTGTGGGGTAGAAGGCAGAGACACTAAACAAATAGCAACACAAACATTAAATCCACCTGTAGGGAATACTATCAAAGGAATACAGTGCCATAGGTGCCGAGATTTATGGAAGGGCTCTGAAGCCAAGAGGAGAGCAGGCAGAATGTGCAAATCTCCCTGGACATGTACCTGCACAGGTTCTGTCTGGTGAGGGGGCGTGAGGCTGGGGAAGAAGATGGGATGTTGGAATTGGTAGGGTATGGGGGGTTCTGAAAGCTTTAGTGGTGCTCAGTGTGGACCCCCTTTATCCTCTGGCTCTACTGAGAAGTGAAGTCTTGGGAGGTGGGAAGGCCAAGAGGGGCAAATGCAGGGCCCTGGCATGACCAGGTGTCAAGGACAATGCGGGGACTGGAGGGAAGCAGGATGGGGTGGAAAGACGGGTGACCCCTCTTCAGGAAAGTGCCTGGACTTTTTGCTCATCATGCAGGGCCCAGCTACAGTGGCTGTTTGGAACATTCAGGGTCTAGTTTGGAACCAGATGAACTGGGGCCTGTCTGAGATGGGCAGGAAATGTCCCTGGTCCAGAGGGACAGAGAGGACTCTCCACAAGCTGCCAGAGTCCAGGCCATATGGTCAAAGAGAAACAAACTTTGTAGGATTTCTCCAGATGTCCTTTGTATTTCTATTGCCAAAGGCATCATGGGTGAGTGAGAGGGAGTTTTTGCTTCCTTAGGACAGCCCTACAGCAACTTAAGGGCAGCACAGTGGGCATTCCCTCCCCAGTCTACATGCTGGGCTCTAACTCCACAGAAGAGAGGGGCAGGGAAGTCTAAGGGACCGGGAGGAGCACAACACATCAGGAGGGCCAGGCCCTCCCCACAGAGCTGGCCAGACTGTGTTGAATATCATAGCTGGGTCCCATTTCAGACTCAGTTCTCTGGAACACATCATGTCCACTGTGACCTGGAGGCTTTCTAGCTCTTTGGACCTAGTGGACTTACTGGGCAGAGAGAAAACTTGGGCCCTGGGATGGGCAGCACCAGGCATAGGGAAGGGCTTTTCAGGGGACTCCGTGGTGTGAAGGATGCCTGCTAGGAGCTCTCAGCTGTCCCTTCTCCCATTTCCCCAAGCCGACAGGACCTCCTTGCTAAGAGGCCTCTGGGAAATTGGGACTTCCCTCCTCCCTGGGGGTGGAAGGTATCCTGCAGCCCACGAATGATGGACTGATAGAGAGTTCAGGGTTCGAGACTCCAGTCCCCTTGTCCAGGTGAGATTGCTCTGTGCTATTCAAGCTCCATTCCTACAGGATCTGGTGGAGGCAGAGGCAGCTGAAACCCTATCCCTCCCAGCATCTTTTTCTGCCCTTTTCCTTCCTCACTTCCCGCCTCCCCCAGCAAATCACCAGCACCAGACCCCCTGTGGAGTCTTCTCCTAGGAAAGCTGCCTGGCTGCCAGACACTATTTGTTTCTCAGATAAAATAAGGAATGAACACATGGAAGGATGGGCTTGTCTGGGGCTGCACAGGCTCTGGAAATGGAGCTGGAGGGACCTTCGGTGGCACTGCCACTCTTCACAGGAGAGGAAAGTCAGGAAGGGCAGGAGTGGGGCCACCCAGGTGTCCCAGCAAGGTCAGAGACTGATCTTTACACTGCCTGTCCCCTCAAAATAACCTCATTATTAAAAAGTAAAAAAGCATTTCCTTGATCAGGGTTTAAAAGAGAGAATAAAAAAATGGAGAAAGTGGAGCAGAGCTCAGGGAAGCCTGTGCCTTATCCTCATCTAGAGCTGACTTTGGGGAGAACTAATGGGAGGGAGTCCACCTTGGGAGATCCAGCGAGTGTCCAGGGTGTCATGGCAGAGGCTGGAGGAGACCTGAGAGTGCTGGGTTGTAGTCCTGCCTCACCCTCCCAGCCTCCCACCTCCTCTGCCAGTGGTTTCTATACTGGCACCTTAGGACCCTCTGGGCATTGTAGGGCTCCTCGCTGGGAGCCCAGACCTCAGCCATTACCCCACCTGTCCAGTGGGTCAGACTCCTAAAGGTTCAGTCTCTCCTTTGCAAAACCCAACTTAATGACAATAGAGCTGCTCTGCCTCCTGGGGTCAGGGCCTTATGCAAGCTAATGGCCTGAGTAGGTGCCCAGAGGCACCCCCTGCATGCATAGCAGCGGCACCTGTTGTCCTTAGAATACACCCTGCCCCTGTTAGCCAGGATCATTGTGCTGCACCGGAACCTCTTTGAGTCCCTGGCTTCTCCCTGTAAATTGGGGTGGTGGTGTGATAATAGGGCCCAGGTCTTAGGGCTTTTGGGTAAATAAGTTTTCTGTGAATAGCTGGGTACCTAGTCCCCATCCATATCAGCCATAGGTGGCCCCACTTTCCCTTCCCTGCCTCTCTGTGAGCCACTGGGAGTGTTGTGAGGTGGCCCTAGTGATGTATTCTACAGAAGTGACTTATGAAATTAGCTGTCAGTTGGGCAAGGGCTTTTTTTCCCTATGGGGCAGGACCTCATTAAGCTAATGGCGAAAATGTGGCCCAGGTAGAAGGGCTTCTACAAGGCCCCAGGCCTCCTCCATAAACACAGGGGACCTGCTTGCATTTCCCATGAGGGTAATCTGGTCTTGTGCCCTGCTTGGAACTGTCCTTCCTTGGAAAAACCCTGCCAGGATGCTCCAGGAAATGCAGGCATTTGTGATGCCAGCACTGACTCCTCACTACTGACAGGCAGGCCTGGGGAACAGGCCTCAGCAATCTCCCCTACACTGACAGTTATTGCCACAGGTAAGAGCAGAGTAAACAAAATCCTTTAATGCATTTATCAAAAGCTGTTCTCTGTTTATAGACACCATGCCAAGCAGGGATCTCAGCTTGCGTAAAGCTGGCATGCTGGTCATGGGACTCGGCTGGCTGAGCTACCCTGGGCAGACTCCTCTCTTTCTGGGCCTCAGTTTCCTCACCCGTAAAAGGAGCAGTCCCCATTGGATGACCTAGAAGGAACTGACGTTCGGATGCAGTCCGCACTGGATGACCTAGAAGAAACTGACATTTTGTGAGTTGATATGTAAATACATGCAGCATGTGTATGTGCATGAGTGCACATGTGCGTGAAGACACACACACACACACACACAGCCTCCATCGAGGAAGTCACCTGTCAAAAACTGTTTTAAAACATACTTATTTGGCTTGTTTGCACCCTGTCTCCTTGCTGCCTTTATAAATATTTATCAGTGGTGGTGCAGTGACATTTCCTGGGAGGTGAGAAGAGGAGGATATCAAAGGGGAGCTAGTAGGCTGAGGGAGGAGGGTCGACCCTAGACCCAGTGGTGGTGAGGAAGGAACCAGGGGCCAGGACTCTCAGCAGACTGAGAGGGGCCCTCCACTCAAAGACCTGACCCAGGGCCCCACCAGCTTGGACTTGAAAGTGGGATCCAAATTTCAGAGCATCAGGTGCAGTTGAGTTAGGCTATGAGAACTGTGTGACTTCTGCTGCTGCCTAGTGACTATCCACAGTTATTAAATGCCAACAGAGCACTGTTTTGAGTATTCACTTATTTAACGTATACAAACAACTCCGTGATGAAACTACTCATCTCCCCATTTTACACACAATGAAACCAAGGCATTGGATTTAGTTACCTGCCCAAGTCATGAACTTTGAGGCACAGAGCCAGATCTGATTGTCAACAGTTGATGGCAGAGCTTCAGTGCATCATTTCCATCTTTAACAGTCATTTATTTTTTTAACAATCATTTCTTAAAATCCACTCCAAACGTGGAAGCCCTGACCTCACTCCTGAGGCAGCAGAGACCAAGACCAAGCCCCCAGTCTGGAGGAGCTCAGGGTCTTCTGTGGTAACCAATGGCCAGTCAACCTGAGAATGCTGATGTGTGGTGGGCATTCAGATGGGGTCACTGGATCAGGTAGCTTTTGTTGCCTGAAAATCCATCCCAAAACTTTGTGGCTTAAAACAACCATTACTTATTTAGCTCACAACCCTGGATTAGCAGTTTGTTTGGATGGTTCTTACTGGAATCTCTGGGTCTGAGGTCTCTGCTGGGATGGGGGGAACTCTCACTGTCTAGTGGGCTGTCCTGGGCCATCACATGCTGGTCTCCAAAAGCAAAACTTCTTGAGGCCTGAGCTCAAAACGAGCATAATATTGTTTCCAGTGTATTCTATTAGCTAAAGGAGTGGAGAAATACACCCCATTTTTTAATGGGAAGAGCTGCAAAATCATATTGCAGAAGCATGGTAGAAAGAGAAGGTGAGTCTTGGGGCCATTTTTGTAATCTACCATACAGATCACACACAATTATGAAACTGTAGAAGGAGGTGGGAAGAGGATTGTTGCTGAAATCCATTTAGGACATAATTGCACTGGAAGTGTTGATAGGATCTACAACAGGAAGTAACAGATGGAACTTTGGAGATCTGGGGTCCAGATTGGTCTTCTCAACGTCACTTCTCAAAGGGCAGCATTCACAGTCCCCAAATCCATTCTGACCTTTTCTGTGCTGACTGGTCCGTGAGTAGCCTCTTCCCACATGCCAGTGACCTCTGAGCCTGTGTTTTGCCTGCTGAATCAGATGTCCATTCACTTCTGACACCAAAGTGAGAGGACAGTGCTAGGACCCAGCTCCCCTGAGTCCTAGATAAGCCAAGGAGACATGGACTTTGGAGTCAGGTGCTTTGTGTCCAGCTCTCTGCCCTGTTCCACACCCACTGAAAATCCTTACAAATTTCTCTCCCTCTCTGAGGCTCAACTGCATTATTTTTAAAGAAGAGGAATGATGCCACCCTATCTAGTCCTTGTAAGGGCCTGATGGTTCTTGCATGACCCCTGAAAAGAGACTGGGCACAGGGGAGCCTCAAACTATCACCTACCACATCTGTGTGGGTTCAGTCAGCTGACTGTAAACCTTGCCTCAGTTCTTCTTCTTGCTGTCGTTTTGATTCTGTGCCTTCAGCAGCCACCTCAACCCATTCACCTTGGGTTACTCTATCTTCTGGATTGATGGAACTTTCCCTCTTTTTTCTCCCTTGGGGTTGTTGATGAGGTTGCCAGATAAAGAGTTCTAAGATAGATTTCAGTTTGAGATCAAAATAAGTACATATTTTTAGGAAAAGTATGTCCCATCCAATCATTCATTGTTTTTGTGAAATTCAAATGTAAGTAGGTATCCTGTGTTTTATTTGCTGAATCTGACCATCCTGGGAGAGGTGAGAGCTTCTACTTTGCCTGGTTTTGCAAGACCTGACCACGTAGTCTACACCTCATGATGGCTCCTTTCTAATTTTGTTTATTATTGTTCAAGTACACTTGTCTCCATTTTCCCACCACCACTTTCCCTCAACCCACTTACCCTCACCTCCCACTCTCAATCCTTCCCCCCTGTGGCTTTGTCCATAGGTCTTTTATACATGTCCCTTGATGACCCTGCCCCTTCTTTTGCCCATTATACCCCTCCATCCACACCTCTAGTTACTGTCAGTTTGTTCTTTATTTCAGTGTCTCTGGTTATATTTTGCTTGCTTCTTTGTTTTGTTAATTAGGTTCCAATTATAGGTGAGATTATATGGTATTTGTCTTTCACTGCCTGGCTTATTTCACTTAGCATAATGGTATCCAGTTCTACCCAGGCTGCGGAAAAGGGTAGGAGCTCCTTCTTTCTTTCTGCTGTGTAGTGTTCAATTGTGTTAATGTACCATAGTTTTCAGATTCACTTATTTATTGAGGGCACCTACATTGTTTCCAGCACTTGGTTACTGTAAATTGTGCTGCTATAAACATTGGGTAGCATAGGTTCTTCTGAATTGGTGATTCAGGATTCTTAGGTTACAGCCCTAAGCAGTGAAATTGCTGGATCAAAAGGTAGTTCCATCTTTAGTTTTTTCAGCAAATTCCTTACTGTTTTTTACAGTGGCTGCACCGGTCTGCATTCCTATCAACAGTGTACTAGGGTTCCCTTTTCCCCACAACCTCACCAGTACTTGATTGTTGATTTGGTTATGATGGACATTCTGACTGCTGTGAAGTGTTATCTCATTGTGGTTTTAATTTGCATCTCTCTGATGGCTAGTGATGCTGAGCATCCTTTCATATGTCTCTGGGCCCTTTGTAAGCCCCCACCCCCCCGAGAAGTGTCTGTTCATGTCTTTGTCCATTTTTTAATGGGGTTGTTTGTCTTCCTGGGATGGAGTCATGTGAGTTCTTTATATATTCTGGAGATCAAACCGTTGTCTGAGATATCATTGGCAAATATATTTTCCCATACACTTGGTTCCCTTTTAATTTTACTGCTGTTTCCTTTAGCTGTGCAGAAGCTTTTTATTTTGATGAAGTCTCATTTGTTTATTCTTTTCTTTATGTCCCTTGCTCGAGGCGATGTATCAGTGAAAACATTGCTGCGTGGAATATCTGAGATTTTCCTGCCTATGTTCTCCTCTAGGATGTCTAGGGTGCTGTGACTTATATTTAAGTCTTTTATCCACCTTGAATTTATTTTTGTGTATGGTGTAAGTTGGTGGTAGAGTTTCATTTTTTTGCATGTAGCTGTCCAGATCTCCCAATACCATTTGTTGAAGAGGCATTTTTACTCCATTTTATGCTGCTGCCCCCTTTGTCAAGTATTAACTGACTATATTGTCATGGGTTTATTTCTGGGCTCTCTACTCTGTTCCATTGATCTATGTGTCTGTTCTTATGCCAGTACCAGACTGTTCTGATTACCATGGCCTTTTAATACAGTTTGATATCAGGTATTGTGATCCCTCCTACTTTGCTCTTCTTTCTCAAAATTGCTGAGGTTTTTCAGGCTCAGCAATGGTTCCACACAAATTTTTGGTTCCACGTAAATTTTTGAAATGTTTGTTCTATATCTGTGAAATGTCTCATTGGTATTTTAATAGGGATTGTGCTAAATCTATAGATTGCTTTTGGTAGTATGAACACTTTAATTATGTTAATTGTTCCAATCCATGAACACGGTATATGCTTCCATTTATTTATGTCTTCCTTAATTTCTTTGTTCAGAGTTGTGTAGTTTTCTGAGAATAGGTTTTTTACCTCCTTGGTTAGGTTTATTCCTAGGTACTTTATTTTTCTTGTTGCAATATCAAGTGGTATTTTTTTTCCTTATTTCTGTTTCTGATATTTCATTGTCGGTGTACAAAAATGCCTTTGATTTCTAAATGTTGACTTTGCATCCCACCACTTTGCCAAAATCACTTATTAGGTCGAGTAGTTTTCTGGTGGAGTCTCTAGGGATTTTTCTCTACACTACTATGTCATCTGAAAACAATGGCAGTTTTGCTTCCTCCTTTCCAATTTGGATGCCTTTTATTTCTTTTTCTTGTCTGATTGCTGTGGCTAGGACTTCCAATACTATGTTGAATAGGAGTAGTGAAAGTGGGTATCCTTGTCTTGTTCCTGATCTTAGTGGGAAAGCTTTTAGTTTTTGTCTGTTGAGTATGTTGTTGGCTGTAGGTTTCTTGTATATGCCCTTTATTATGTTGAGGAAAGCGCCCTCTATTCCCACTTTGCTGAGTGTTTTTATCATAAACGGGTGCTGTACCTTATCAAATGCTTTTTCCGCATCTATTGATCTGATCATGTGATCTTCATCATTCCTTTTGTTTTTGTGATGTACTACATTTATTGATTTGCAAATAAACTACCATCTTGCATCCCTGGGATGGGTCCCACTTGATCATGGTGTATGATCTTTTTAATGTATCCTTGGTCCATTCATTTGTAGATGGGCATCTAGGTTGTTTCCAGCACTTAGCTATTGTGAATTGTGCTGCTATGAACATAGGAGTGCAAAGGTTCTTTTGAATTGGTTTTTTCAGGATTCTTAGGGTATAATTCCAGTAGTGGAATTGCTGGGTCAAAAGGCAGTTCCATTTTCATTTTTCTGAGGAAGTTCCATACTGTTTTCCACAGTGGCTGTACCAGTCTGCATTCCCACCAACAGTGCAGTAGGGTTCCCTTTTCTCCACATCCCCTCCAACAGTTATCTGTTGCTTTGTTGATGATGGCC